>PVKS010028612.1:0-26231 GCA_004027875.1 Aplodontia rufa
CCTTTCTTCTGCCAACCTTAGAAAAATGAGACAGGGAAGCCACGCTTAGAGGAAGGATATGAAAACGTTAACCTGTGGCTTTAGACCTGTGCACTTGGAAGCCCGGCCACCAAGGCCTCCCCCAGGAAAGGGATCAGAATGTGCTTCCTCTGCGGAGACGGAGGCGCAGGAGGACCCAACTCTCATGCTGCTCCTTCCACGCTCTCCACTCGGGCGGCTGGCTTCTTTCCCATCAGGGCAGAGGGGACGGACGCCAGCCCACACCTCTGGAGAAGGAGCCCGCGGAGGGCAGGCAAGTTCTAGTTTGTATTTTCTCACTCCATCCAACTTTCAGCAAACCCATTTCACTACAGATGAGAAAGGAAGGCTCAGGCACAGGACGTGGGATTAGCAGCAGCCATGCCAGGCTTCAAAGCCTGCCCTCCAGCACTGGCCAAGGCCAAATCCAGACCATGGTAAGTGCAGGATTTGCTGCTTGTAGAAAGACAAGACTAAACCCAGAGCTGTTTTCTCATCACCCATATAGGTCTGTTTAGTGTAAATAGCTTCATTTCAGCAACCCAGTACCATCAAGGAGAAAAAGAAACCTTGATCATATCATTAGATTGCATCTACAAAGCGATTTTGCTGCCATGAGAACCCATTCCCTGAAGCTACTGGTGACCTTGATGCCTGTCCTCTACCATGGAGGTCAGAGGTTAGAGTTGTCTGGGACCTAACTGGACATGGAACAAAATCAACTTCCCTGCCTTCCCTTAAAGAACAGAAATTCGCAAGATTTTATGCAAGTCCAGTGGATATGGGATGGTAAGTGAATTCACTCTTTCCTTCCTTCTTTCCTTTCACTGCAGTACCCAGGGGATCTATCACTGAGTTACATGCCTTGCCTTTTTTTTTTTTAATTTTGAGGCTAGCCTCAAACTTGTGATCCTCCCACCTCAGCCTCCTAGTTGCTGGGATAACAAGAGTGCACCCCAGGATGTGGCAGAGCAGGTGACTTTCTAGCACTATTTGGAGAAATACTTGAAGCTGGAAACCAATAAGAAATAATGCCCCCCTACACAGTTAAACCCCCAACTAATACGAAGAGATAACGTTTATTGAACACAAACCATGGCCCAAGCACTATTCTTGGTGTTTTATGAGCGTTAATTCATTTACTGCCACATCAACTTTTTAGATAGACGCTATTATTAACTCCTTCATGCAGCTGGAGAAACTGAGAGCATAGTAGGGAAGGAAACTACACAGTGGGTTCGTGAGGAGCTGAAGCTCAGGCCTTGGAAACCACCCTTGACCACCAAGTTAGAGACACTGACCATCAACTAGGAAATTACACTGGCCTGTAAAGACAAAGGCTGCCTTCCTCCCTCCCCCCTGCCTCGCCCACTCCTTAGAGGGAAGGGGAGGGAATCAAATACACCCTCATCTCCTCTTGTCAGGGTATGGACAGAGGTTGGGACATCATACCAAGGTGCTTCAAAATTGTTGAATTTCAGACACTTCTTCCATCGTCTGAGGTCAGCTGGATAAGAAAGAAATGTCCCACTAAGAGTGAATGGGCATTTGGATCCCTGCCTTCCATTCTAGCCCACCTAGGAGAATGGTCCATGGTTCCCATAACTATCTGGAAGATCTCAAAGCCAAAGCCTCAGCTACTAGATTTTATTCTCTTAAAAATCTCCATTAAAATCAGGGAACAGTGGTGCACACCTTAATCCCAGCAATTTGGGAGGCTAAGGCAGGAGGATCACAAGTCAGAGGCCAGCCTCAGCAACTCAGCAAGACCCTATCACAAAATAAAAGGTAAAAAGTGCTGGGTATGTGGTTCAGTGGCATCCCTGGTTTAATCCCCAAAACCAAAACAAAAAAGCAAACAAAAACCCTCAGTGAAAAGTCAACCAATTATGTGAATTAGGAAATGGTCATGGCAGGACCACATGGAAAATGACTAGAGAGTCATCTGGCATCCTGGTCCCCTGACCCTAGAGATGCAGCTCTGTTGTTGATGCGTGGGTGGGAGGGCCTGTGATCCCTCCCTGTGCCATGCTCCATGGTCACATGGGGAAAACTGCACCTGCTTTAGCGCAGGGACCTGCCTTTTCTCCAATCTGGATGTGACAACATGCCCCTAGAAGTCAGGACTCCTGTCACCTCTGCAATGTCTCTCACGCTGCCAAATTGTGCCTGGTGGCTCCCATCCCCAGCACTCTCCAGAAAGCCCACAGACTGCCGGGCAGCTACTGGCAACGACTGCTCCAGTCCCAGGCAAGAGCCCACACAGGCCCGGGGGAGAGGCTGAGCTGTTTACTTTGGGTTTCCCAATAACTCCTGTTTCCAAGAGATCCCTGCCAGAGGAAGGCGGAGGGAGGGAAGCAACCTCTGACAGCCCATCTGAGGGTAGCACACAGCTGAGGCCGACTTGGCGGGCCACACAGGCAGTCTGCTGGCTGGCAACGGCTCACTTTCCCTGAGGGCCTCCCCTCCTACGCCCCTCACTTTCATGGGCTCCCAAGCTGCATGTCTCCTCTTTTGAATCATTATTCTAAAGGTGACAGACTGCAGTTACGCTGTCTTTCTGCTTGACTCACAGAACAGAGGATGGGGAAAAATCACTGGCGGTCAGAGTGGACCCGTGAGTGGCCTGGGATAACCAGGCACTGGGAAGAGATGGGTGGCCCGAGGAAAGATGGGCAAAGATGCATTCAAACACCACCTACTTCCCAGTGCCAGTTCTGTGTGTAATTGTGTGCATGTATGTGTGTGTGTTCACACAGCTTCCAGCTTCTCTCTATATTAGAAGTGATATGGTTCGCTGGGAAGAGACCCAGGAGCTAGGAGATTTGGGTTCTAATCACAGCTCTCTCACTTCCTACTCTCATGAACTTCATCTGTGCAGGTCTGAGTTGTTCTCTCTGTGAAATAAAAATATTACCCTGAATCATTTCCCAAAATATGGTTCTACAGTAAAATGAGTTCTATGATCAATTACATTTGCAAGTGCTTCATAATGACAAAACAGTCATTGCCTTCCCTGTTTGCTGCAGGGTCCCTTCACTTTTTCTATTCCCCTAGACACAGGCCAGGTGACCAATATACACTCTAGAAAGTCCATGGGAATCATGAACGGAGCAACCCCTAGAAATGCTAAGAACACCCTTGCAAGGTACAGATGGTGTTCACTCCCTTCAACAAGTATTCTCAGGAAAGAAGGCTGGAGATCATTAGGAGTGGCCCTCAAGTTCCTGAGACTCTCTGAACATCATCAAATAGGCATTTCTAGAAAGTTCCTCAGAGAAGCTAAGCACACTGCTTAGTGAGGCAGAAGTTTGGGTTCCCATGTACCAATACTTTTGCTAACAAGTCAAAGATGCAATGTAATTTTAAGTTTTATCTGATGACTGGTTAATGTCTGTCATTCTCAAAGATGCTGGAGCTTGTACTACTTCCTGGGCCATACAGCCCCCAACCTTGGGTTTGTGCAACACCCACCTCCCTGCACTGTCCCTCTTGTGACATGCATTCACCCTGATAAATGATTCTGTACCAGACACTGGCTAGGTTAGCTGCTAAGAACTCAAAGATATGAAGGAAAGGTTTCCAGGCAGGAAGCTGCCCTTCTACCTGGGGTGGATGACAGGTAATTAAGTGTTCAGGAAGGAAGGGATCAGAAACGCAGAGCCTTGACAGAGGCACTTAACACTCTGGGAGTCCAGAAAGGAACGGGCATGCCATGCCTGGAGATTCGGGGCCAGTAGGAAAGGGATTCTTCAGGTAGAGAACAACTCCAGCAAAGGAAAACACTGCAGAGTCCCTGTGACCTCCAGAGGCACAGTGTCTCCAGGAAATGGCCCAGTCACTGTAAGCTGCAGCTAGACCATGTGACTCAGGGCCAGAGGCAGGGGTTGGAGGGTAAACGATGAGGCTGGAAAGAGTTCTGAGACACATTTTTTTTTTTTAAGAGAGAGAGGAGCAAGAGAGAGAATCAATTTTATTTATTTATTGACCTGGCCTTTGTTCTGACACTTAGTTGTGTATGTGATGCTGGGGTTTAAAGCCAGGTCCCTGTACATGCTGAGCAAGAGCTCCAAGCGCTGAGCCACTGCTCCAGCCCTTCTGGGCCACACTTTGGTCTGTGGAGGCCAGGTTAGGGAGTTTGCTTTTTACTCTGGAGTTGGATGAAGCAGACTCATATACTGGGCGTGGTAAGAACCACCTCTGTGTTTGAGGAAAAGATCAAGGGGGGAGGACGGGAGGATAACCTCACACAGGGACCGACCCTGCCACTGGCCAACCGCCCTATTCCCTTTTCCCATTGCTGCCCTGGAGTTGGGCCCTGACCCACAGGGTTCCACACAGGTGAAAAGTGAAGTATGAATTGGAGGAGGGGTGGAGAAAAGGTCAGTTAAAGGACCTATTTCAATAGTCCCAGTAAAAGGTGATCACAGCCATGGATTTACGAGAATTAAGGGACACATTTCAGAGGCTGGAGCAAGATGATCTAATGATCAAATAAAAGGGTGCCCAGGCCCAGACACAGGGTGGCTTTGCCCAGGAAAAGTCATTACACAACTGGCATCCCCACCGACTGAGACAAGGACTCAGCAGGAAAAGCCGGTCTGGGTGGGGATGAGGAACCTGGAACACAGACATGCTGAGCTTGAGGGAAACGGGAAATGTGTCGGGAAATACAAAACATGCAGGTTACAGAAGCATATGTGACGATCATAGGAAAAATTGGGACTCGGATGCATTACTGATCTGAGCTCTGATGTCCTCCTCTCAAATTCCAGCACAAACAAGGCTGAGGACACAGGTGTGGCAGCCTTCTAGCATCCCTGCAGCCCAGTGACTGTCAAAAAGTGTGAACACACAGATACTCCACAAACAAATGTTTACTAAGGGCTCAAAAAGTACCCGTTGAGCCAGGTGTGGTGGTTCACACCTGTAATTCCAGGTACTCAGGGAGCAGAGGCAGGAAGATTGCAAGTTCAAGGCCGGCCTCTGCAACTTAGTGACATCCTTTCTCAAATAAAAAATATAGGGCTGGAGTGTAGCTCAGTGGTGAAGTGCTTACCCAGCACGTGTGAGGCCCTGGATTCGATCCCCAGCACTGGAAAAAAAACAAGCCTTTTATTTTAACTTACACTCCCACAAAGCCTTTTCCAGTGGGACAGGAGCTCATAATATCACACGGACCTATTGACCAGGAGGGGGAGGCCACCCACTCAGCTCTCCTAATTCAGGATGCCCACATGGCCCTGTGCTCCATTAGAAATGTCACCCTCTCATTTGTATCATAGCTCCTGTCACCCAGGAACCATTCTTATACTAAGTTGTTGTTCACATCATTTTGGAGTTACATGTAATTGGTTGCAGGATTTCCTGCCATCTGTGGACTACCTGTGAATGGGAGGTAAAGAGATTATGAAAGAGGTGGCAAGTGACCTCATCTTGACCTTCCTGGATCATTTTCCTGTAACTGAACATTGCTCTGGATGACTAAGAACTGATCCTATGGAACAGGAGTCATGCAGGGAGTAGAGGCGTGCAGAGAGGACCACCGGGACGAAGTTTCATCATGACACAGGCTTTCCCCTAGTTCTGGAAGGTGCTGCAGTCCCACCTCCTGGGAGTGGTTGCAGAATGGAGCCTGGATACCAGACCCTTTTCCCCAGCAGAAAACACAGGAACAGGCTTCTGTACATTATCTCCTAGAACCCAGTGCCCCGTCCAGGGACCCGAGGCACACCAGGTGAGCTGAGATGCCTTAACAAGGTCAGGATGGCTCTGCAGGACAGAAGAGTCCCCTGCTGCTCCACTGAAGCTGTGTTCACAACCTGTCCCTTTGAAGACCAAATTGAGACTCTGGGTAAGAAGCCATATCATGCCACCCTCCTGCCAGGTCATGGAACCCCCATGAGATCCAGAGAGCTCAGACCACAAGCTTTCCTACCAATATGAATACTCAGATACAACATGAGGAAAACTGAACGAAATGCCATTTGTCATAAAACAAAAACTTGCTGACATTATTTATAGGACGTGGAATGCTTTGGGGTTACCGGTTCACCCCACAAAAGACTAATCAAGGATTCAAAGATTTCTCAGCAAACAGCTTGTCAGGTTAAGCAATGAAAGAAAAAAATTCTTTCATTATCAAACTTTTGCTAAGAAAGGAAATAATGACATTTCACCAGATGAGCACTAGCTAATTAAAGCAGCCTGGAATGTCCTTGGAACCAAACGTGTTCATTGACTCCTCTGAATTTTGTTAAAAAGAGAGCATGAAGGAGCTATAGTGAGGACTCTTTCCAGGTTCTGCCTTGCACCATAAAGTGTGAACTGTGGGTTACAATGCAGGGTCCGTCGTTTCCACCCATTGTTCAGGAGTCACCCCTGAATGCAGAGGTTCTGAGCAGGGTGCTGAATCAGAACGTGCAGGGCTACCCAGCTCCACACTTAAAAAGCAGGGAACTGGAGTCAAACCTGCTTTAGGGAGTATTTCTCCTTTTTTCTTCTACGTTGTATGTTTTGATTAACTGTTATTCTCCTGTATTTTCTTTCAAAATAAAGCCACTTGCTACAATCAAAGGCTTTTTTTGCTTTAATTGTACATTCGAGAATCCTCTGGTTGATACGGGACTTTTTAAAATTTGAGCATTCTTCTCACTTCCAGAAGCCGATGCTAGGAAAGCCCCAAGACCTCCCCATTAACCATCTGGAAACTATCTCAGCAGTTATGGGCAGAGGCCCCATGTCCCTAACGCATGGAGCTCCCACATGCTCCTAACAACACTAGCATCTCTTACCTGGGGACATAAAGGCCAAAGGGGCACCACTGCTCCTCCCATCTCTCCTGACTCTGGTAGCGTTCCTGCCATTTACCACCTAATAGGTTTGTCATAAAAGTCACCGTAGGGAGGGAACGCTGAGGCGCCAGGAGGCAGAGTCTGTTGTCCTTCCTTTGTACATGTCTTGCTTGAGACATATCTCTAGGTATCGCATTGCCCATTCAGTGACGCTAGGTGGGCACACCAAGGTCACGTACCTTGCTAGGAGCCACTGAGCTAGATACTTCTGCCTCCCTCCCATCCCCATGCCAACGCCTCCAGGCTGCAAGAGGTCACTTGATTAAATGGGAGCAGCACCTTGCACTGCGGAGTTGACAGTCTCTCCTGTCAACTCTCATCTTCAGCTGGGAGCATGGAGTCACTGTTTCCAACATGTAAACCCAAAACTCTGAACACAGTTGTAAAGGAAACACAGTGGTCCAGAAGAGATACTAAGTCATCAGTACTGCTCAGTAACTAATGAAGATGGACACTGTCAGCCAGAGGACCACGTGGGTCCAGGTAATCCCCAGAAACATCCCTCACCTGTCTGCACTGTGGGGAAATCGCACCCCTTTCTCGAGCTATGAATATCCAGGCACTCTTTGGAATCGTTTCCGCTGACTCTGAAGTAGTGTCTTCTCTACGCTTTGCTTATTCAACTCCCACCCCTAATGCAGAGATTACATCACATCACACATATTGAGATATTTTGGTCTCTGTAGACCCAATAAAAATAGATTTGCTATATCCAGGCATCTCACACAGAACTGATCGCATGTCTTTTAGAAGCCACTTGTTGAAAGGTTAATCAGCTTTGGTTTAATTTTTCTTCCCCCAGGCTGCACAATTTTCAATCAACAACCTCAAGGCCACCAGCACAGATCCCCCTTCTCCCCACTTCAGACGTGCCTTTGCCCTGCAGCCTGGACAGCGATACAAAGATCGTTTGCCTTCAGCATCGCTCTATGATAAGCATTTTGTCTGACTGTGGCAAATTCAAAAAGGGCACCCGGGGATTTAATCTCTTAGTAGGGCATCCTGAATCTGCAGGAAGCAGAGTGGCCCAAAGCACACTCCACTTTCTTTTGAAAATGAGATTGCTTCCTGAGATATGCAAAACAGCACCCAGCACATAGTAAGTACTCAATAAATATTAAACTACTCTGGATAGAGCACAAAGTGGTGTGTCTCAAGAGCCCTTCATGGGCAAAGGATCTGCATCATTCAAATTTTATCACGCTGGAGAACAGCTGTAGGGAATGAAACAAGTCCAGGCTGAACCAGGACCGCACGTAATCACGTGCTCTGAGCAGATGCTCCACCATGATGTGCCACCACTGATGCGCATGAATAATGGAAAAGCAACGGAACATCCTCAAGTATTTTCATTTTCACAGCAGGGACCCAGGTTCAGCTATTGCTTTCATGTGGCGACACCGAAAATCAAGGCACAAATGAGGCCTTTCTGAAGCTATTACATGATTATCCTTCACCAAGGGAATATGGCTATTAGAGCACTTGCGTAGAAAGACATCGGTAACTTACAAAGACAGGCATTTCACAGAATGGTCCATTCTAACGTAAGCTTTAAAAGGACAGGAGTGTGTGGGTGTGTGTAGCACACAGCAAAGTAACGTACACACTTAGTGCTAACAAATGTTCTCACTAGTTGATGCCTTATGTCCAGGTAATTGTCAGGTATTCTGGTGGAGAACACCTCCCAGAGATCTGGGGACAGCATGAAGCTACCCAGTATACATCATATATATTGAGCTCCTTTTATCTTTGGATATAAAATAAACGGCTGATGGCTAATAGTGAACACTGTCCAAAGTGTAGCCCAGGCACTGTGACAAGCTGGTACAAGAGGGCTGACCATGGGTTTAAGGTTGCAATCTACAATCCTCCAGACACCCTCGGTTAGGGAACACCTGGCCCAGGGATGTGCCTCTGTAAGAAAGGCACTGATCTCTGTGCAGGGTTAGATGACAGCCGTCTCCTTCCATGGCAGGTGCTCTGTAGCCACCCCCTCACTTACTGAGGTCCCTTCCAGGAAGGGAAACCCCTTGCCTCCAGATGGCAAATGTATTTGTGGGAGGAGACTGTCAACCCCAAGGCCAATGACAGACCAACTGTGAGTTAACAGTGCTATGACCTGGAGGACACTATGAGAATGTCCTAGCCTCGATTCCGGCAAGTTCAAAGTGAAGTCCCCAGAGGGGGACGTGGCGGCTGAGTTCAGTTCTCCAGGGGGTGATGGATATTTTCCCAGCCACAAAGGGCATGGTGGGTTCAGCTCAGAACTTCCCACTCCGGAAGTCAAAAAGCAGTCACTTTCCAAACAGACACCCTCTCATCCGGTGACCCTAGCGAAGGGGGAGCTTAGAGGCTCAGAATCCTTCCAGGGCAGAAGCTGTGTGTATAAAAAGTACTTTCCCCACGGATGGGCACACTTCAGGACTCAATGCATGGTGACTGACTTGGACCCCAAAACGCACAAGTTAACAGCCTCATCTTAGCACTTGTCTTCACTATCCTAGGCTTCATGACTGTTTATTCAGCTTTTTCATTGCTGTGATTAAGATACATGATCAGAACAATTTTAGGAGGAAAATGTTTATTTGGAGGCTCACGGTTTTGGAGGCCTTAGTCCACAGAAGGCCGGCTCCATTCCTTGGGGCTGGAGTGAGGCTGAACATCATGGCGGAAGGCTATGGCAGAAGGATGTGGTTCAAGTCACAGCTCCAGACAGCAGAAAGAGACTCCACTTACCAGATACAGGACACAGACCCCAAGGCATGGCCCCTGCGACGCCCTCCTCCAGCCTACAGTTACCAGTTAATCACTGCCTGGGTTAAGGCTCTCCTACCCCATCATTTCACCTCCAACTTTCTTGCATTATTTCACGTGAGCTTTTGGGGAACAGCTCACATTCAAACCATAGCAATGACAGTGCTCACATGGGAGAGAACACTCTGATCTTGGCCTCTTACCAATGGGGAAGCTAATAATGATAAACAGAATGGCCACAAGAAAAATACAGGAAAGGGAAACAAATGGCCAGGTATGAACAAAATGTAGGTGGGATGGTCACCCCAGAGGGCAGGGAGGACTTGATACCAGTGAATGACCAGACAAAACTAAGTGGTTGCAGAAGACCCCTGATTTCAATGCTGACCTCACCACAGATTTCAGCTTCCGGGGTAAGGATTAAGGACTGCTTCCAGCAACTGAGCGTCTCTAATCTACAGGCTTCAGAGAAAGCTCTACCTAGAAATAGGGACCTAGGAGTCATTCAATCTGTTACCAATGGCAAAACCTAAATAAGCCCTCTTATTTCACTTGCTCTTGGAAGACTTAAAAAGCACTAATTTTGAAGGTCACGCAGCTGGGTGACCACCAGTTTTGCTGTAGATCACATTACCAATCTCCCAACTTAGCTGCAGATCATGATACCTCTGCTGCATGGGCTATGATGATCACGGTCACCTCCGTTACTCTTCAGGCTCCTGAAGGCCATTTTTGCTAAAAATGCCAACTCTGCACTTGGTCCTACAGATCCGATGGGTGACTGGAACAGGATGGAAACACTTGGCATCTCTGCCTTCATAGTGTCTGTCTCCCTTGTTGCCTTAACCTTTGGGTCAGATTCTGCTCAGCTCTGCATGTAGACATGTTGCTCATTTGAGAAACGCTTTGACCAGAACTACAAGGTAAGGTTAACTTGACCCGGATGTGCCTAGTCTCTCTCTCTCCCCAATTCAAGGTTAAAGACACCTACCAGCTGCTACAACCAAAAGCACCAGACCATGAACCGAGTGAAAGGAGGTGGCATCCAGATACCTGGAGAAAGATCCCCTGTTCCCAGAAGAGAGATGAATATTCCTCCCCTTTATCAGCCCATCCCTCCTGCCCATTGAGTCTCTGGAGAAGGGAAGCCGACTTGTGAGCAAAGCTCCCTCTTCTCCATCTTTGGCCACCAAATAAAGTCTTTCTTTCTCCCCAGCAGTTGTCTCACGGACACTGCCTTTTCTGTGGTATGACTTCCGAACCTAGATTCAGGAACAAAACCAGAAGCTTTGGGCTTTAAAAAAAGTCAGCTGGGGTACTGGAGTGGAGGCTCAGAGGTTACAACGCTTGCCTGGCATGCACGATGATGCGGGTTTGAACCCCAACACCACAAACACAAAGTGTCAGAGCAACAAAACCACATGAAAAACTAAATAAAATTGACACTCTCTCTCTGTCCCTCTCTTTTTTTTTTAAAATGGAGTCATCTGGGAGGCCATTAGCCTGAGATGACTCCAGCAGTAAGTCAAACTGATACCCAATGTCTAGTTAACCAATCAGAAACCTCCTTTTAAACTCTTGCCAGGGACTGTCTGCAGACCATAACCAAAGAAGACAAATGCTTAGCTGCAGCCAATCTTTTTAATTTTTAATTAAGGAGTTGAGTTATTGTACAATCATAAATGCATATAAAGGAATATGATCTGCATATGCTCTTAAACCAAAATTATCCCCACCTTGCCCACACCCCAGTCTCTTGATTCTTCTACATTTTTTCCCCTATAAGCGATATAAATGTTTAGATTTTGAATTTTCCAGAATTAAATGGTTACATAAGTATTATTTGGATCAAGCAATCTCTTTATTTTGCTTGGTCGACCTAAAAAAATCTCATTGCCCATGCTGCTGGGGTGGAGTTCTGTGAACTCAGTGCCAAGTGCTGCTTATGACTCCTTTAAGGCTCAAATAAACTTTTCAATGTACTTTGTCTAGAGTTTTTCTTTCCAGAGGGGGACATATGTAACCCCTCTCTCAAGCTGCCTCCGCCCCAGGCTCTGTGCACTGTCTGCTTCCCCACCCCTGGCTTAGTTCCCTTTTGGGGACTGAAGAGCTCCATCACCTCTGCTACCTTTTGTAGGGCACCTTACTGCCTGCCAGAAGAGAAAATCCGAAAGGCTGTCCCAGATTCTCCCACATCCAGGTTCCATGTGCAGCCTCTTTCCCCCGCCCAAGCAGAGAATTAGTCCTTTGAGCGGGGAGAAGACAGAAAGGCAGAGGCTGCCACCCCGCCACACAGCTATGAGATTTACCCAGGGCCACTACATGACTTGCACAGCCAAGTGCAAAATAAAAATGCAGGGTGCCTTTTCCAGAAAGTAAGGGGAAATGTTTCCCTTTCTTCTGTAATCTCTTTCTCAATCTTTTACGGTATTTTTTAAATTTGGCATTTGTCACACTCCCTTAGGTGGCATTGGTCACTAGGCAGTAGGAGGACAGTGAATGGCTACCACCAGTGCAAGACAGGTGGTAACGGGCAGAAACTCCTACGGGTAAAGATGCCACACACCCCTAGAGCACATTCATCAGACGTGGCTTAGAACACACAAAGGAGGGCTGGAGCGGTGGCTCAGCAGTTATAGCGCTTGCCTGGAGTGCGTGAGGACGCAGGTTCAAACCCTATCATCCTGTACACAATGAAGTGTCGGAGCAACAAAAGCCACGTGAAAAACTAAATTGATTCTCTCTGTCCCGCTCTCTTTAAAAAAAAAAAAAAAGAAAGAAGAAAAGATAAAATCAGGACTTTAAAGAGGGCCCTGAATGCATTAGCCAGCAAGGTTACAAAGGTCCTGGGGAACCGGCCCCAGTTCCCGAGTCTAGAATTAAAGGGCTTATTCCTTAAGCCAGGGCATCTCCATCTACTCCCCTGATTCTGACAATCCCCTGTGTTTCTAAAACTTCCCCTGTTCTTGACCTCAGTGGCAGGTGACTGCCTGGAACCATGTTGAGAATCCTTACTGGAGGCTCAGCGTAGAGCCTGCCTCCCCAGCCTCCCACTGTCTGTGTCAGCACCTGCCACCTTAATCATCTTGTAGTTAAACCACACAGAATCACTCTGCTTGCCGCGAGGGGACCCTGACCAGCGTCCTCTGCTCTTCTCTGCAGCCCTGGCTGCAGAGCCCTGGGCATGGCTACCATGTGCCTGCCCCACTAAGTCAACTACTTCCCAGACTTGGACACCAGGCAGCTCCAGCGTGGGTTCAACCTCCTGGGAAAAAGGTGTGTTTTGCTTTTTCTTTCCTAAGCTAGCAAAAAAAATGTGTCTGAAAACTGCTTATTTCCCAGGCAAACTGCTTGTGACCTAAATTAGCCTTTAGCCTCTAGATCAGGCAAATCATTTCTACATCTGACAGAAATGCCCAAGTTCACCAGCTCACTGAGAGTTTACAGCAGGAAGAAAACGCACAGCCTGTGTCACCGGCTCAGTGGGTGGGTGGCTCCACATGCTGGGGGTGCTGAGGAGCGTGGACAGTCTCCACTGCAAGGTATTCAGAAGGCAAGGACAATAACTGGGATCAGCACGTGCCAAAGTGTCTCTGAAATTAGCTGCCTACAAAAATAAGGATCAAACCTATGGGGTTAAGCGTGTTTGAGAAAAACTTTAGTATAAAAGAAATTTCTACATCTTGAAATGCTTGGGGTACATTACTAGGTGTGTTTGTTTTTGTTTTTGCTTCTGCCAAATCATGTTAATGACAATTTGACGAGCCCCAGTGTTCCTCCTTGTAATAGGAATACCATCACTCTTAAGATGAGCTCATCTTTCATAATGACAGAGAATTTCACTCCTGTGATTTTTTTTGTGGTTTTTTTTTTTAACTGATGATTGAATCAGGGGTTTGCACATACTAGGCAAGAATGCTATCACTGAGCTATATCCTCCAAAACTTTTATTTTTTCTTTTCTGAGACAGGATCTCACTAAAATTGTCCTGGTTGGACTCAAATTTGAGATCCTCCTGCCTCAGCCTCCTGAGCAGCTGGGATTAAAGGGGTATGACACTGATGCCCACCTCTCCCAAGTTTTAAGCAGAGAGAAAGGCAGTGAAAATTCCCATAGGGCTTAAAAACTGCCTAACCAAGGGCATATGTTCCTAATGGGGTGGCCTGAGCTTGGGAAGAGAGAAAAGTCCAAAAGGAGTTAGATGTGCGGGTGGCGGGAGGAAGGTTTCATCTTGGAGGAAGGTTTCATCTTAAGGAAATATTTCCTTAAGGTACAGTGTTAGAAGATACAATGTTTGGCAAAGAGACCAAGGACAGTGTTACATTATTAAGGTAGGAAGCATCTGGCAGACCTCAGTGTGTTCCACCTCATTCATTCATTCATTCAGGGCTTATTAAGCATGAGGTGCCCAGCACAATAATCATCCTGAAGATACAAAAGTGGTTCCAGTCTTTAACAGGCTTTAGTCTAGAGGACAGAGATAATAAACAAATCACCATGCAGAAAAAGGACAAGAGTACTCTACAACAAGGGTTGGTAAACTACAACCAGCAACTCACTTTGCAAATAAAGTTTTATTGGAACTCAGTCCACACATTCAGTCACACATTGTCAATGGCTGCGTTTTTACCATGGCTTCAGAGTTCGGTAGTTGACTATACAATCTGCACAGTCTAAAATATTATGGAAACCTTTATAGCAGATTTTTACTGACCCATAGTCTGAAAGAATAGAACAGGAGGCCTAATTTAGGCTAGAGTTTAGGAGGGCTTCTCTAAGAAAGTGACTTTTAAAAGGCATCTGAAAGGTGAAAAATGAGCCAGATAGAAAGAAGAGAGGATTTTAAGCAGAAGGAACTGCGCAGAGGAAGTCAGGGGCAGAAAAGGGTTGTTAAAGGGTTGTTAAAGGGTAAGGCAAGCATGATTTAGAGGAAGCAGCAGGCTCCAGATTTCTGCCTAATAATAGTGTTGGTATTAGAACCCACAAGAGGAAGAGCAGCAGAAAGCAGGCACTGCAGGAATGGGCCAGCTGTCTTCTGAGCACTTGACCTACATTAACTCTCATTCCTGAAAGGATCTTATGGTTTCAATACATTTGGAAATGAGCAATATGAACTCAGGTGGTTGGGTGGACAGACACTTGAGGCCTACCTCCCCTTCAAGCACAACACTTTGGCAATGTCACTGCTCAGAGAAACTGATCACAAGATGGTCCCCAAACCAAGAAAATATCACTTTAATTAAAGTTAATTATTGATATTCAAAATAAAAAATAATCCTGAAGGTAAATTTATCTTATTTGTGATTTTAGACCTTTAATTCATATTCAGAAATATTGGAAAATGGGGCTGGAGCTGTGGTTCAGCGGCTATATGGTGCTTGCCTGGCATGTACCAGGATATGGGTTCAAACCCCAGCACCCCATGTACATAACAAAGTGTCAGAGCAATGAAAGTCATATGATAAACTAAATAAAACTGATTCTCTCTCTCCCTGTCCCTCTCTTTAAAAAAATGGAAAATAAAACAATTTTTCATTCCAAAATAAGAGGAAAGGATGGATTCCAGAAATGAAAAAGATAATGTCTGACAACATCCTCCTTGGGAAATTTTAGAGAGATTATTAAATGGAAGTTTTATCAGAATACACTAAGACACCGACTCCAAAACAGCAACAACCTCCTTTCCTATCTTGGCAGGGTTACCGGGATGCCAGGTCAGGAGACTGCCAGAGATACAGTATACAGTAAATGCACCCCAAGATTTCACTTTTGGGGTTTAATTTACTCATTGTCATGTTCTAAAAATACTAAATGGAAAATTCCAGAAACAAATAATCAGTTTTAAGTTGCACATCATTCTCAGTAGTGTGATGAAATCTTTTGCCATTCTGCCTAGAATGTCAATCATCCCTTTGTTCAGTGTATCCACAATATATATGCAACCTGCCCGTTAGTTAATAGAAAAAAATCTGTTATTTGACAATTTCAGATATTATAATGCTTGTAATGTAGGTTTCAAAGCTATCCATGATTCCAGGCATCCGTGGTGGGGTGGGGTCTCAGAACATATTCTCCAAGGATAAGGGAGAAATACATTATGTTGATTTAAACTGATCAACCAAGACTTGTTCACACAGATTTTTCATACAAAAAAAAAAAAAAAGAGGCACGTGAGTCTTAAAACTCCTATTATGCAGCTATAAAGCTGGCTGCTAAATCGTGAGAGAGAACACTGAATTAGGCATGGCTGGGCTTCTTCTTGGGTCTTTCCCCATGTGGAAATAAGTGCAGCCCACCTGACTGAGAAGAGCAAAAGCTATTTATTTCAAAGCTTGCTATAATAAGGGAGTCAGCCGCTGTCACTTGCATTTGGCAGAGTCTCAAAGGCAGACGGTTGGTGGAAAGCTTTATAGTAGAAAAAAGGGAAGGTTCAGATATGCCCTAAGTAGAGACTGTGGGAACAGGGACAGGAACGTCACAGGCAGACTCTCAGAGGCAGGGCCTTGCCTGTGATTGGTCAAAGGAGCATATTTGGCTTTCTGCTTAGTTCTAAGTCTGAAATGAGGACAAGAATTAAGGAAGCTGCCAGTTATTGATCAAGTCCTGGCCATTTGGGGCCAATTGATGCAGGGTTATTGTTAGACTTCCTAACTGGCTGTGCAGATTGGAGTTTGGGATTTACTTTTATATACGGTCTGGCTATTGTCCACTGACATAATTAGCTCCTTCCCACCACCCCACTGAGTCTACCATGGGCAGAACAAACTGTTCAGGTCAGTTTGCTTGAAAATGACACAAATATATTTTAGAAAAGAGAGAAAAAGAAATTAATTGGTCCTAATTCAGATAAGATAAAATTAGTCAATTAACTATCTCCCCCAAAGAAAATCAGAGGTGGAAAAACGGATGAAATTTAAATGTACCACAAAAGTAGCTAAAACAGTAGTCAGCAACCTTAGCTTACAGGTGGCTAACCAACGTGTCAGTAAAGTCACTGGCTGATTCATCCGCCACTAGCCAGCCCACCGTGCGCAAGTCACTTGATCTCTTAAAAGTCATAATTGTGCATCTGCAAAATAAACAGGTTGAATTCAAATCTCTCAGATCCTTTAAGGTTCTAACATTTTATGGTTCTCTGATTCTTACCACTTGGATGGCACTTTTATTCTCCAACTTTATGTCTGCCCAGCTAGATGCTATAATTCATCAGGAGCTTAATTTGAAAAACAAAAGAAATCACATCCATGTTTTGGCAGAGTACATTCATTCAACAATAATTATGGAACGGTTAACTAGGAATAAAGTGCTCTCCCAAAATTCCCAGGGAAAACAAAAACCAAAACAAAAAAAATAATGAGATGCAGCCTTAAAGAACTATAGTTGAGAAGTAAAGATATGCACGTTATTAACTCTGAAGCAAGAAATGCAGTATTATGTGCCCTAAAAGGATACAGAAAAAGCCACCGAACATGATACCCCATATATATGCTGGATGGCCTCTTTAAAGACTCCAAAGAGAGCCATCAGATTGACACTGTATTTCTTAGCATATTATAGTTTGTTAAATAAAATTATTGTTTGATTTAAGTTTAATTTGCTCCTGTTTCTTTTCTTCTCAGCTTTAGGCTTTGGCAAATCAGTGCCACGTCTCTACTGCAACGGGCATTCTAAAGAGGCTTTATGCTAGAATACTGGCAATTCTAACTTTCACAGAATGTTCTTTCCAGAAGAGCTCCAGTCTCAGAAATGACTAACTGCTTCGAAAGGGGACAAATGTTCCCATGAAGCAGGTTTTCTTTCAAGTCTGTTCCCAGGAAGCACTAAATGCTAAAAATTCCAATTTCCCCCATCCCCATCTGAAGCTACTCTCAGGGCTGGAGGGGCTGATCTGTAGAGGACTCAGCTTCTGAACGCAAGCACACCTCACACTGTCAGGAGCAAAGGAATTAGGGAAGATTTTTCCCTTGCCCAGTCCTGATCAGGAGGCCTATTTTCTTCAACGCTTGCGGTTTTGTTGCTGCCATTCAGAACTGCTGTCATTTTCTCCAGTTTAAGAGAAACGAGCGAATCACAGACAGCAAGCAAAGGTGGTCAGGGCAGCACAGCCACTACCCAGAAGCTTGCTTTTCAAACTGCCTCAAGCCACAGCGAGCAAGTCAGCCTCTCTTACACACCAAGCAATCCTGGGGAATATTTTGTATATTTTGCACACTGTTATTTTAAAATAAAAAAAAAAACCACACTTTCAATTGGCACAACTCTCTCGGGCTTGATGCACAAACTAACTTCTTGAACAGCAGTTGAGAAATGCAATTTGCGTGCGTGTGTGTGTGTGTGTGTGTGTGTGTGTTAGATTCTGGTTCAATGGAAAGGCTTTCTTCCTTCTTCCTCTACTACTCCCTCTCCAGGGTGCAAGACAGACCTATCAGGTGCAGGTGGTAGGAACAAAGATCTGTGTGCAGGAAACACAAAGAGCTTGGAGCCCAACAACAAGCAGTGTGAGGGGTGGGAAAGATAATAATCATCCAAATAAGACAATATTTACCAAATCTGATGAGGGATTCTGAGGTCAATCTGATATTTACCCTTTTTGTGGCAAATCCCAAATCAATTAGCAGACACTTTTTGCGAGTAGGGCTTCTCTTTGTTTTCCTACAAACTCTCATGGGCGTGTCTCCATTTAAATTCTGTGACTAAAAGCCCGCAGGGAGGAAGCTACTTTGCAAACCCGGCTAAGCATGCAGTCAGCGAATCTGCCAGCTGCCTGATCATTATTCTTCACAAGTTTACCATCTTCGTGTGGCCAAACCAGCTAAAGGATTCTCCCGACCCAGTCACCGTCACTCACATCTGGCAGAGCTCTGTGCCTTGCAAGCTGTCATCCACATATGGGACACAAAGGGACAAAGAGCAGCTGGAGTCCCCAAATGCCCTGCCAACTTCCCTAAGTGTCCCCACTCACTTTGGAATATTCACTTTTATGTGGACTTGCAATGGTTGCCAACTCATTTCAACACTACATAGATGAGAAGTGCTTTACGTACTATTCATGTGTTCCTGCAAAACTGCATGTAAACATATCTTTTTCAAAACACTCAGATCACAAAGAAAGTCACTGGTGAAAGATCTGAAGGCAAAAATCCTTAATAAACCAGTAAATCTTTTCAACAGAATAGCCATTCCCTAATTTATCCAGAATTGCTGCAGCAAATCCAAATATTCTTTTTTTTTTTTTTAAAGACAGAGGGACAGTGTGAGAGAGAAAGAGAGAAACAATTTTATTTAGTTTTTCATGAGGCTTTCGTTGTTCTGAGACTTCGTTGTGTACCCGCCCAGCCACCGCTCTAGCCCCCAAATATTCTCTCTTGCACATCAAATAAGAGAAGGGTGAATATATTTTTCTAAGTGATGTATGAATACGGATTATTTTATTACAAAAGGAATAAGAACTCCACTGCAGGGTGCAGTCATTCTGTCTGTGCATAACCACAGAGTTCTCGCTTCCAGCTGCTTTAGTCTGGGTCCAAAGATTCTCAATTCTGGCTGCACATTAGAGCCACATGGGGAGATTTAAAAAAAAAAAATTCACGTTTGGACCCCAGCCCCTGAGATTCTGATTCGATTAACATGGAATCAACCCCAGTGACTTTAATACGCAGCCAGCATCGACAACCCCAGGTCGTCATCAAAGCTGATGGCAAGTCCTTGCGGATCCAGTTACCAATTCTGAATAAACGTAGACAACTAGAAAGAATGTGTTCTTCGCTCCCAACTCCTCAGACTCCATGTACAGGATAGAACTGGAGGGGCCCCAACCCTTTCCAGTGCCTGCCTATTTGGGGAGCTCAGTGTATTTCAGGAAAGTGCTGGCAGACGGGCAACTCCTGGGTGTTGCTTAGTAATTATAAGTTATTTACGATCGTGGCCTCTCAGTGTTGCAGAGCGGTTTGTTTTCCCTAAGAGGAAAGGAAACCATAAAACCAGAGCATGTGTCTTGCAGATCATTCCCAACCATACACTTGACATAAGGGACCTGAAGCTGCCCCTGCTGAGCGGGAACCCAGAAAAGCAGAGCAAATCCTCCTGGAGGGCACAGGGTTAAGGCCAGTCTCTGACCCTGGTCCTAGGGAGCTAGTGCTTTCCTGTGACTCATCTTCCTTATCAGTTGAACAAGAGAGCACCCTAGAACAGCAGTTCTCAGAAGCTGCTCCCAGACTTGCGGTGGGCAAGTGTGCACCTGTCAGGATGAAATCGGAAAAAAAGGACCGGACAGTGAGAGGGCTGGGGTTTTGTTTTTGTTTTTTTAAAGACAGTCCTTTATTCTGGCATTATGTCCTTCTTGCATTGTTATATGATGTTGGGTTTTTTTCTTTTCTTTTGTGAAATGATTTTTAACAACAGATCAATGGAAGCTTGTCTGTCCCCATCTGGACTGGTGTGGTGAGGGGACAGGTGCCCGTGGGGTACACTTACAAACCATAGCCAGAGTGAGGGGCACTTGAAGCAGAGTCACAGGGAAAAGATCATGAATTCCTAAAACAGACCTGATCGCATCTCCAGGAAAATCTTTGCTGTCCATTTTGTCCCCTCAATGAGTTAAGATAAACCAGTATTCTCCCAATCAGCATCTTTAACATAGGTGGACTGAAGTTGGGTTTCTTGAGCTACAACTGAAATGCTAATGGTTTGCATGAGGCTGTTTCTGAAAGCAGAGTAGAAATAATTAAAAGATATTTAAAATTTCTTTCAAAAACATCTGGAAGGGGCTGGAGCGGTGGCTCAGCAGTTACGGAGCTTGCCTGGCATGCGCAAGTACACGAGTTCAAACCCCAGCACCACGTACACAACCAATTCTCAGAGCAACGAAAACCATGTGAAAAACTAAATAAAAATTGATTCTGTCTCTCTGTCCCTTCTTTAAAAAAAAAAAAAATCTGGAAGACTTTATACAGGTTTATAGGAAGAAAGTCATTGTGCTGTTAATTCACAGAGGGTCTTCCAGAAAAGCATGTGGGCACGGATACTCGCGAACACTCGTTCTGTGTGCTGTGCCCACATGTCCTCGTCACAGGAGTGACCCTGGGCCAGCAGGCTGCAAAGCACTCATTCGCTGAAGGAAGGAAATGTTCTTGCAGCAGGACAGATGCTGTTGTCCAGAAGCCTCCACCGGGCTTCAGAATGACTACAATGGCAGGAGGGCTGATCATCAGGGACCTCACAGGCTCCGTACTTGCTCACCCCATTGAAGCAACAGCTGCAGGTCCAGAAAGGAGACCTGATGTTCAGGCAGCTTAAATCAGTGTTTTCCAAAGCCTGGCTCTTGAACAGTATCACTAGGACGGAAATGCAGAATCACAGACCCTAGAACCTGGAGCTCAGAAATCTGAGTTTTCATAAGCCCTGAAGGTAATTCTGACGCTCCTTCAACTGGGGAATAACCAGTTTAAATCTCTAATTAGTTCCCAGAAACACTGGCTGAGTTGTTAAGAATTTCTCAGAAAGGGCTTATCCTCAGCTGACCCCTCTGAAGGCAAAGCCACACATTTGGTCTGGATATCATCAGCTCAGTCTAACGACTACTAGGACCAGGACAAAACCTAGCTGCTTATAGTCCAAAAGCACTATTGGTTGTTGTTTGAGCTTTGTGTGTTTTCTCTCATTCCAGTTGGTTGGATTTTCAGAATCCAAAAACTGTAATACATGTTTGTATTAGGAGACAATAGGATACACGGAAAAGGCTTGGAATCAAAAGATACCTTGACGTCGATCCCAGCTTTGGCAAGCTACTAAACCTGTGGGCCTCAGACTTCTCCTCTGTAAAATGCAGACGCCATTCCTATCCCTTTGGTGCTCTTTTAAAATCTGGCTGGGAATGTGTGAGCTCAGCAAGCAGCAGTATACGCCATTACCATCACTGTCGTTGCCACAGTCCTCTCTCCTTCATGTCACAGCAAAGCATGGCCGCCTTCTTGGAAAATGGCTCTATGACTCCCATGAAGGAAATTCGATTTTTTTCTTCTTGGAAAATCACATGTTATTCATCCTCAATTATCACTCAAAATGCATCGACACTTATCCAAATAAAATCAATACCCCTGGGATAAGCCTCTTAAGGATTGCTAGATTCTTAGTTGTTTACACAAACCTCAGGGTCCAGGCACTAAGTTTTAGCCAGAACCTGTAACACTCAAGTTCAAGTTCCTGCTCCCCAAGCATGCAAAGCAAAGTAGCTGTTCCCAAAGTGTAGAAATTGTGTGCAACACTTAAAAATTGTCCCCAAGTGTGGACAGTCACTTGGTCATCATAATGCTCTGATGGTCATCAATCTGGTTAGTACAAATCACACTCCTGCTGCTCTCACAATGGTTTGTGAACATCTCAAAACAGAAACATCACCTGAATGAGAAGGACCAAAGCAGGGACTGTGTTAGGAACACCGAAGTGCTCAAACTGGCTCACTGGTAGACAAGGTCAGATAAAAATCTAAGGGATTTTCCTACCAGGAAAACTGCATCCTCTTTGTTGTTTGTCTTAAAACACATCTGACTGGAATGGAATGCGCTATTTTAACAATGGCAGGTGTCAAACTCTATCTGCCAGAGCAATTCCACTTATAATTACATGCCAAGGAGATCCCAGTTCTAGAACTGGGACCATAATCTTCAAGAGTCATTGAGAAATGAGCTCCTCCAGTCCCCTCTCCAGGGAGGGCTAGAACAGCAGAGACTGTGTCCCAAGTTCTCCAGGTGACACATCGCGGTTCCTCATTCCAATATTAGATCATCTTTTCCTGATAAGAAATTGTTTGTATCCAACTTAAATTCTATCTGCAATTTTTGTGTTCTCAAGTCCATGTTGACTAGTGGTGAATGAGAGACTCATTATCTCTGAGACTCATTATCTTCACTGTAAAATAAAGGAGATGGATGATTATGTGTTAGGATTCTAAATCTTCAAGAGCTGCAAAGGAAAAAAAAGGAAGGAAGGAAGAAAGGAAGGAAGGCAGACAGACACATAGAATGCTGGCCACTCAACTACAATAAAAAAATACACGTGAACTAATGGCTACTGTCAAATCTCTCAGGTGAAATCACACCGGTCACTTCCGGATCCTCCCAGATGCTACTTTGAACCCTTGACAGCTATCGCGGCTCTCAGAGTCCCTCTCCAGGCTGCCACTGTTCCTCAGGTTGGTCCTCAAGTGAACAGGACACGGTGCATTATGACTCTTGCTTTTCTCTTTCTACTGGGGCTTACACAATACAATACTTTGGATTTACATTCCATTTCTCAAGTTCAAAGTGCATCTTCCTCCTGTATGAACAGTAAGGCTTCTACTTACAAAACACACTTTGCACTGATACTGGAAAGAAAGTTTTCAGGTAGCTATTTTGACTCTTTCAGAACCATTAGTTTAGTACACCACATACTGCGACCCAGGAGATAAGCCACAACACTGGCAGGGTCCTGTCTACCACCGAAGCCTATTTTAAAAAAGAAAAATGCACATTTCAGTCTGACTTCCTTGGCACAGCCTAGATGTCCAATTCAGGAACATCTGTTAGTTTAAATTACTTACAAGCCATGTTGACAAGAAATTGTAACCTTAAGAAGCATCTGCAGTCAGGAGAGGTCTGACTCACGCAGCCAGGTTTGGATGATAGGATCTTCTGGAAACCACTCACGGGTGATTCCAGCTCTGTGCAAAAGCCCTGTGAGGTTCCACATGGTGATTTTTTCCTCCAAAATGGAGATGGGATCACTGGGTGTTCTGCTTATGGAAAAATGCCTAAGTTAAGCACAAAGGAAGAAGATTTAAGTAGGCACCTTTTAAAAGGATTCCACCTGAACAAGGAAGCAAGGAGGTCTGCAGGCCCCTTTGACTCTCAAAGTCACTCTCTGAACCTTGGTCTCATTTGGTGGGAAGCAAGGGGATGAATACAGAGAAGAGGACCTAGCTTGAAGTGACACAACCCAAGGTTCCCCGTGAAGGCAGCAGCATCTAAAAGAATGGAGAGAAGATTCTGTCTGGCAACACCGGAGATGGCTGAAAGAAGGCTAAGATCTTTGACAGGCAGAGAGAGAAAAGGGGATAAGGAATAAAAACATAACAAGAGAAAAGAGTTCTTTTCGTTTGCCGCAGTGGGAAGAACAGGTTTCCTCTGCAAACGCGGTCACAGGCAACGTGGTCAAGTGGCCACAGACTGAAATCCCTGAAACCATGAGCCAAAATAAAACTTTCCTCCTTTAGGCCGATTTATCTCGGGATTTTGTTACGGTAACAAAAAGCTCACTAACACAGTGAACACAAGCTACTGTAATTAGGCAGGCATAAGGTGATGAGGGCCAGAGGCAAGAGCACATGGGGAATTATCAAGGAATCCTGGTAGTGTGTGCAGGTAACTCCCCTGGACTCATCCTGGCTTGTGTTTACGGGTCAGAGGCCGTGGTACCTGAGGGTGGGTGGTGGAATGGTTTCATGATACAGAATCAAGGTGGCCACTCTCCGTCAAGGCCTTCCCAGCCTACTCAGTGAGAAACGAGGATGCATGTACAAGTGTTCTTGGGCCAGTTCTACTGACTCTGTCCTGTCCCCTGGGATGGCTTTTGGAGCTGCTGTGCCACTGACAGAGATGCAGTTGCTTCGCTACCAGACACCCCAGCTCCATATTCTGAGACGCGCAGCACACAGGCATGCCGACTGGCCGAAATGCACAAATCAAGCCAGACACTAGCATGCACTTCCCTGAGCAGCTCTAGATATTCAGGCCCAAGCCTCTAGAAAAACAGGCTCCAAGTTAGCTTTTTGTTTTTTATTTTTTGTTTTTTTAATGGAGAGGGAGAGAAAGGGAATCAATTTTATCCAATTCTTCATGTGGCTTTCATTGCCATGACACTTGGTTGTATACATGGTGCTGGGGTTCAAACCTGCATCCTCATGCATGGCAGGCAAACACTGTAACCACCGAGCCACTGCGCCAGCCACTCCAAGTTGTGTTAACTATGTACCCTTTTTGTACAAAAGCCCCAATGTAAGTACCTTTATTTGTAACTTATAACAGATACACCACTCTACTAATGTACCATGTCCATCTAAAACTCATACAATACTAGGACTTCAAACTATATCAGAGAAACAATTACAATACTTTTTATTCTTTCTAGTATGCAAGAAATAACATTTCTTTCTTTACTCCAGCAACAAATCCACAGAAGAAGAAATCAAGAAATCTCTCCCATTCACCATCACTTTCAAAAAATTAAATACTTGGGCATCAACCTTACAAAGGATGTTAAGGACCTCTTCAAAGAAAACTATCAAACACTAAAAAAAGAAATTACAGAAGACCTGAGTAGATGGAAAAACATTCCATGCTCATGGTCAGGCAGAATCAATATAATAAAGATGGCCATTCTACCCAAAGCCCTACTATACACATTCAATGCAATCCCCATCAAGATACCTATGGCATTCTTCAGAGATATAGAAAAAGCAATTCTCAAGTTCATATGGAATAACAGGAGACCCAGACTAGCCAAAACATTACTCTATAGAAAGGAAGAAATAGGGGGTATCTCTATCCCTGACCTGAAATTATATTACAGAGCTGTAGTAGCAAAAACAGCTTGGTATTGGTATCAAAACAGAACCGAAGACCAGTGGAACTGAATAGAAGATCCTGAGACAAACCCCCAAAACCTTAACTATTTGATATTTGATAAAGGGGGCAAAAGTATAGTGTGGAAGAAAGATAGCCTATTCAACAAATGGTGTTGGACAAACTGGACTGCCGTATGTAGACATCTGAAGCTGGATCCTTATCTTTCGCCCTACACAAAAATTAAATCAAAATGGATCAAAGACCTGGATATTAAGCCTACAACTTTAAACTTACTAGAAAAAGAAGTAGGGTCAGCACTACAGCATATAGGAGTCGGCAGCTACTTCCTTAGCAAAACACCTATGGCTCATGCTGTGAAATCAAGAATAAATGAATGGGATGCAATTAAACTAAAAAGTTTCTGCACAGCTAAAGATCTAGTCAAGAGCATCAAGAGAGAACCTACAGAATGGGAGAAAACTTTTGCCTGCTACACCTCGGACAGAGGGCTAATATCCAGAATTTACAGGGAACTAAAGAAATTAAAGTCCAAACTCACAAATAATCCAGTCAATAAATGAGCTAAAGATCTCAAAAGGAACTTCTCTCCAGTGGAAGCCCAGAAAGCCCATAAATATATGAGAAAATGCTCTACATCATTAGCTATAAGGGAAATGCAAATCAAAACTTCAATGAGATACCACCTCACTCCTATTAGAGTGGCAAAAATGAAGAATACAAACAACGACAGATGCTGGAGGGGCTGTGGTAGAAAAGGAACACTGTCACACTGCTGGTGGGACTGCAAACTGGTTCAGCCACTATAGAAAGCAGTGTGGAAAAGCCTCAAAAAATTAAGGATGGAACCACCTTATGACCCAGCTATCCCACTCCTGGGAATTTTCCCAAAAGAGTTAGAATCAGCGTATTATAGTGACGTGGTTTCCTCAACGTTTATAGCAGCTCAATTTACTATAGCTAGACTATGGAACCAACCCAGATG
>PVKS010028613.1:0-26246 GCA_004027875.1 Aplodontia rufa
AGATACCTATGTCGTTCTTTACAGACATAGAAAAAGCAATTCTCAAATTCATTTGGAACAACAAGAAACCAAGAATTGCCAAAGCACTACTAAGCAAGAAAGATGAAACAGGCAGTTTTGCCATTCCAGATCTAAAACTATACTATAGAGCCATAGTAACAAAGACAGCATGGTACTGGTATCAAGACAGGGAAGAAGAGCAATGAAATAGAATAGAAGACCCCGAGACAAATCCTCAAATCTTTAAACATCTGATTTTTGACAAAGGGGGACAAAATATTACATGGAGAAGTGACAGCCTCTTCAACAAATGGTGCTGGACAAACTGGTCTTCCACCTGCAGAAAGTTGAAATTAGACCCATATCTTTCTCCTTGCACAAGAATCAAATCAGATGGATCAAGGAGCTTGGTATTAAACCAGCTATGTTGCAAGTGACAGAAGAAAAAATTGGTCCAACACTTCAACATTTGGGAGTAGGCAAAGACTTTCTCAGCATGTCTCCAAAAGTGAAGGAAGTAAAGTCAAAAATCAGTGAATGGGATGTCATAAAGCTAAAAAGCTTTTGTACTGCCAAGGAAACAATCAAAAGAGTCAAGAGGTTTCCTACGGAAATGGAGAGAATCATGGACTATGATTCCTCTGACAAGGGTCTCATATCCAGAATCTACAAAATCCTCAAAAATGTCAACTACAAACACACTAACAACCCAATTGATAAATGGGCCAAAGAGCTAAATAGAAACTTCTCACCAGAGGACATTGATCAAGCCAACGAATACATGAGAAAGTGCTCTAAATCTCTAGTAATCAGAGAAATGCAAATGAAAACCACATTAAGATATCACCTTACGCCAGTCAGAATGGCCAAGATGAAGAAAATAAACAATAATAGATGCTGGAGGGGCTGTGGAGAGATAGGCACACTAAAACACTGTTGGTGGAGCTGCAGATTGGTACAGCTGCTCTGGAAAGCAGTGTGGAGAATCCTCAAAAAACGGGATGAGCCCATCATATGACCCTGCTATTCCACTGCTGGGTATCTTTCTAGGGGATTTAGAATCAGCACATTATAGTGACACAGCAATATCTATGTTCATAGCAGCACAATTTACTATTGCTAGACTATGGAAGCAACCCAGATGTCCCTCACTGGATGAATGGATCCAAAAACTGTGGTACATTTATACCATGGAATTTAACATAGCAATTAGAAACAATGATATTTCAGCCTTCGAAGGTAAATGGATGGCTATGGAAGAGATCATGCTGAGTAAAATCAGCTTAACCCAGAGAACTAAGGGTCGATTGTCCCCACTCATCTGTGGAGGTGGGGACTAGACCCTGGACAGTGGGAAAGTTGGTGTATTATCATGGTTAAATCCAGATAAGATGTAATGTTTTACAACCTAATACTTTTTTTAGAGATAATGGGAAGGGGAAGGGTGGGATAAGGGAGGGTAATTGGGGGGTGGGCACTCCTGGGAGTAATTGCAATATCCAGAATATATACACATTTTATATTATTTTGTTAAAAACTGTTATGGTTGTTCAAAAAAAAAAATAAAGCACATCCCCAATGAACTAGTTAAATAAAAAATTTCCCATATTAGAATAGAGTCAGATATACTCATCCAGGAAGTATATACATCAGCCAAAGTCATAATCAAATGAACAATTCACTAAGACACATAATATTCAAAATGTATAACAAGGAAATCAAGGGAATAACAGCTGCAAGAGAGAAATGCCAAATCACTTTCAGAGACAAACCAATAAGGATCATGCACGACTTTTCAACTCAGACTCTAGAAGCAAGAAAAATCCTGGAAGGAGATCTTTCAATTTCTGAATGACCACAATCTGCAGCAAAGAATGCAATGCCCAGCAAAACTAAGCTTTAAATTCAGAAATAAGAACATTTCATGATAAGATCAAACTAGCACCATTCATGAACAGAAACCAGCATTACAAAGAATCTTCAAAGATAAACACAGGGCCTGGAATGATGGGTAAGTGGTTACAGTACTTGCAATGCTTGCCCCGCATGTGTGAGGACAAGGGATTGAATCACAGCACCATGTACACAATGAAATGTCAGAGCAAAGAAAGCCACATGAAAAACTAAATAATATTGGTTCTCTCTATCTCACTCTCTAAAAAAAAGATAAGCTCCAGATAGAAGAACAAGCAAACAGACCTCAAAACCCAAAAATATAAGAAATCCAATAAAATCACACACTATCAATAGACAACTAAGACAGCACAGAATGCAGCAATAACACACAATGACTATGAAACACAATTAAGTAACTTCCTATTACTGAATGTGAATGGTTTCAATGCAGCAATTAAAAGGTACAGATTAGCAGATTGGATCAAAAAATAAAATCCTACAGTGTGCTACCTACAGGAAATCCACATTACAGCCAATGATATCCATGAGTTGAGGATGAAAGGATGGAAAAAAAATTCTACCAAGGCACAAGGCCCAAGATAGTAAGCATGTGTTGACAAAGTAGATTTCAACTATAAACTAATGAGAAGAGATAAAGAAGGCCACTACATCCCAGTAAAGGGAATAATATAATAAGAAGATGTAAAAATAGTAAATATATACTCTCTAAACAACAAAACTCTCAAATATGGGGATAAATTATTCCAGGACATAAAACCTTTTGTAGATCTCAATATAATACTGGGAGACTTTAATACTCCTCCATCACCATTAGAAATATACTCTAAGCAAAAATTCAATGAAGAGGTTTCCAGCATAAGCAACACCATAAATCAAATGCACTTACCATACATCTATAGAATATTCCACCTCATATTGGTTGAGTATACCTTCTTCTTAGTCATGCATAGTTCCTTCTCCTAAATAGATTATATTCTCGTTACATAGGAAATTTTAGCAAATACATATTATTCCATGTATACTATCAGATCATAGTACCATGAGTCTAGTAATTAAGAGAAAATATCATAGCAGTTAACAGAAAATATTATAACAGAAAACACATGTATACATGGAGATTGAATGAGACCCTATTAAATGAAGAATGGATCCAAGGAGACACGAGAACAGAAATCAAAAAATTCTTAGAAGCAAATGAGAATGAAGACACAACATATTCATTCCTCTGGGACAGTCTGAAAGCATTGTTAAGGGGAAAGTGTATAAATCTTAGTGTCTACATAAAAGCAAAAAAAATAATCTTATGCTCCATCTCAAATCCCTACAAAAAGAAGAACAATATAATCTCCAAGCCAGCAGAAAACAACAAATAATCAATATCAGAGCTGAAATCAATGAAATAAAAAACAACAAAAAGAAAAAATAAAAAATAATAATGAAACAAAGAGCTAGTTGTTCAAAACAATAAATAAAATTGACAGACCCCTAAGCCAATCTCACTAATAGAAGGGAGAAAATGAAGCAAATCAACAATATCACCAATGAAAAAGGAGTAATCACCACTGACCCCATGGAAATCCAATGGATTATAAAAACATATTTTGAAAAACTGTACTCCTATAAATTAGAAAATCTAAAAGATATGGACAGATTTCTAGACACATACAACTTCCCTAAATTGACACAGGATGATATTGATATTCTAAACAGCACAATGCCAGGCACTAAAATCCATGTAGCAATTAAAAGCCTTCCAAGGAAGAAAAGAGCAGGACATGATGGATTCCCCGCTAAGTTTTATCACACCTTTGAGGAGGAGCGAACACCTCTCCTTTTTAAACTATTCCAAGAAATTGAAAAGGAGGGAACTTCCCAAACATTTTTTATGAGGTAACCATAACTCTGATAGCAAAACCTAAGACCCATCAAAAAAAGAAAACTACAAAAACCAATATCCCTGATGAACATTGATGCAAAAATCCTTAATAAGATTTTAGCTAACCATATTCAAAAACATATCAAGAAGAGCTGGAGCAGTCTCAGTGGTTATGGCACTTGCATGGCATATGCAAGGACATAAGTTCAAACTGCAGTACCATGTACACATCAAAATCTCAGAACAATGAAAGCCACATGAAATCAAAAGCACACATGAAAAACTAAATGAAAATTGATTCTTTCTTTTTCTCTCACTGTCCATCCCTCTCTTTAAAAAAAATAATAAATAACAAAAAACATCAAGAAGATAATTCATCGTGATCAATTGGGCTTCACTTCAGGTATGAAAGGCAAATCAATAAATGTGATTCATTACTTAAACAGAATTAAGATAAAAATTATATGATCATCACAACAGATGCAGAGAAGGCCTTAGATAAAATCCAGCACACATTTATACTCACAACTCTGGAGAAGATGGGGATCAAAGAAACTTATCTTAACTACATAAGTCATATGTGACTACCCCTTAGCTAGTACAATACTAATCAGAGAAAGCTGAAAGATTTTAAACTAAACTTTAGAACAAGACAAGAATGTCAACTCTTACCCCTTTTATTCGATATAATCCTTGGACTCTAACTGGAGAAATCAGGAAAGAGAAAGAAATGAAAGTGATAAGAACAGGAAGAGAGGAAGTCAACCTATCCCTTTTTGCTGACAACATGATATTATATCTGGAAGATCCAAAGAACTCCACCAGAAAACTGCTTGAACCTATAAAGAAATTTAGCAAAGTGGCAGGCTACAAGATCAATACACATAAATCAATAGCTTTTCTAATTGCTAAAAATAATAGGGCAGAAAACGAAATCAAGAAATCTGCCCCATTCACAATATCCTCAAGAAGAATAAAGTACTTGGGAATTATTCTAACAGGGGAAGTAAAAGACCTCTACAATGAAAATTATTGAATATTGAGAAAAGAAATTGAAGAAGATGGAAAGACGTTCCATGCTCTTGGTTGGGCAGAATTAATATAATTAAAATGGCCATTCTGCCAAAAGCACCACACAGATTCAATGTAATCCCCTTCAAGATACCAATGTTGTTCTTTACAGATATAGAAAAAGCAATTGTCAAATTAATTTGGAACAAGACACCCAAAATAGTCAAAACATTACTATGCAATAAACATGAAACAAGTAGTTTCCCAATACCAGATCTAAAATTATACTCTAGAGGTATAATAACCAAAACAGCATGGTACTGGTATCAAAGTTGGAATGAGGACCAATGGAATAGAATGGAAGACTGATACAAACCTACAAATCTTTAAATATCTGATCTTTCACAAAGAGGGTCAAAATATAACATGGAGGAAAGACAGCCTATTTAACAAACAGTCCTTAGTGTACTAGACAGCGATTTGCAGGAAGTTGAAATTAGATTCTTATCTCTCACATTGCACAGAAATAAAATTAAAATGAATCAAGGAACTAGGAATCATACAGCTATCTTACAACTGCTAAAAAATAAATTAGGTTCAACACTCCAGCATATGGGAATAGGCAATGACTTTCTCAACAAGACTCCTATAGCAAAAGAATTAAAATCAAGGATCAATGAGTGGGATGCCATTAAACTAAAATGCTTTTTCTCAATCAAGGAATTGGTCAAAACTGTTAGGAGCAAACCTGCAAAACAGGAGATAATCATGGCCTCTGATGCCTCTAACAGGGGACTAATATCCAAAATTTATAAAGAACTATGAAAAAAAATCAAAAACACAAACAATCCAAAAAATAAATGGGCCAGAGAGCTAAGCAGAAACTTCTCAACAGAGGAAATTGAGCAAGCCAATAAATACATGAGAAAGTGTTCTAAATCACTAGTAATCAGAGAAATGCAAATCAAAACTACATTAAAAATTCCACCTCTCTACATTCAGGTTCTCAAAGATGAAAAATATCAATAACAGATGCTAGAGGGTTTGTAGGGAGATAGGAACACTAGCACACTGTTGGTAGAAGTGCAGACTAGTAGAGGTGCTCTGGAAAGCAATGTGGAGATGCCTCAGAAAATTAGGTCTGATCTACCAAAGAATCAGTTATCACTCTTCTGGGTGTTTTCACAGAGGTGTTAGAATCGGCACATTACAGCAACCCAGCAAGATCTATGTTCGTAGCAGATCAATTTATAGTAGCTAAATTATTGAGCTAACCCATATGAATGCTCTGGTATGTATATACACAATGGAGTCCTACTCAGTTATTAGAAATAATGATATTGTATCTTTTGAAGGTAAATGAACGGTATTGTATGAAATAATGTTATGTTAGCCAAAACCCAGAGACTCAAGGGTCAAATGTTTTCCCTAATTTGTGGAGCATGAAGCAAAACCCAGGTTTGAGTTAAAGGTTGACAAACTCTTGTGTAAGACTCAGCAAAAGCCTACAACACATAATGTACAGGAACCATGGATATGAAGAAGGGCAAGGGGGAAATAAAGGGGCATAAGGGAGGGAAGGGAGAAGGAGGACAAGTAGGGATTTAGGGAGACAACCAACTATGTAGCATACTCCTTACTTCCACCCCACCGACAATTCAAATATTACTTATGCAATAATTTAATTCTGGAAAATTCACAATCTAAACATTTATATCAGTTGTAAGGTTGAAATATAGATTAATCAAGAGACTATTGTGTGCATGATGTGGGGGTAACTGCTTTAGGATAAAAGTCATATCACATACTTATTTTATATGCATTTATAATTGCAGAATAACTCATCTTTAATAAAAAATTTAAAAAATACAAATAATAATAAAAGTTGATGAGGATGTAGGAAAAGAAGTGTGTACTTGTGTAATCCACTTGTGTAAGTGGATTGCTTTGCGATATTTGGTTTGGAGGGAGGAAAGCATATGGTTCTGGGCAGTGAATATGAACTGGTTGCTTTCCAAGTTTTTGTGATTGTGTCAGGATATATCCTGTTGTTGGATGTAACTAAAAACAGAATTTTAAAAATGAGGTCTGGTAAATTTTCACAGCAATAAGAAACAAAAAGAAAGGATAAATATCTACATAATGCCAATTAATTCATAAAGCTTAATTGATAGTATCTTATAATAAAAGCTAAACAAGAGAAACATTTGCAATGTTTGGGTAATACCTCCTCATTGGTATGGATTGTTGGGTAGGCCTTACTTGGTTAGCACCATAAGGGTCCTGGCCAGGAAAATTTCAGGCACATTCTGGGAATTGCATTACAGCTGTTAATCTGCTATGAGTTTACTGCTCTCTGGTACAGTGCAGGAGCTGAGTTGCTTCACTGTGTGATTTGGGCTGAGTTGCTTCACTGTGTGACTTGTGTTTTGGAAGCTTGCTCTTTGTACTAGACTATGTCTCTGTCCACTCTGGATGCTTCCACATCACACACTACACTCCAGTCAGAACGGAGTTGGAGTACTCCTGTCGTCCAATCCATGATGCCAGGCTGTCTCCCCAGGTGTGCTTGTTTCTGCTGGGTGCAGTGACATGTCTGAGCCACTGCTTCTGCAGTTGCTGAGTGCATGTGAGTCTTCTAAGGAGCTTGTTCAAACTGCAGTCCAGCCCAGTAGGTCTGAGGAGGGATTGAGAGTCTGTATTTCTTTTTTTTTCTTATTAGAAGTATATAGAGATAGACACATATATTCTTAAACTAAACCTCTACCTTATATTTTGCACAGGTATCCACCTAAATGAATTAAAAACTTTAATTTATGACCTGAAACTAAAAACTTCATGAAAAAATAGGGGAATATTAATATTAATAATATTCAAGTCAGGTATTTTTTAATTCATCACCCAAAGCACTGTCAACGAAATGAAAATAGATTTATGGGAGTGCTTCAAATTAAAAAGCTTCCACTCTAGCAAAGGGAATGAAAAGAAAACCTACAGGATGGGTGAAAAAATTTACTGGATATATTCTGAAAAGTAGTAGTAAACTCCTGTGACTCAATACCAATAAATAAATAAACATTCACAAGAAACAATAAACTAGAAACAATTGATCATAATGGGCAATGAATAACCTTAAAAATTTTTTGAAGTGCCAAGTGGGCAAAGTATTTACCCAGTTCTTCAAACAAGACATACATAACACCACAAAGACATGTGAAAGAGTGTTCAACATTACTAATTATCAGGAAATTGATATCAAAACTGGAAGGAGATATTACCTCATTACTGCTAGGAGGACTGTTGAGATAAATGTTGGTCAGATTGTGAAGAAATTGTACAGTATTAGTGGGATACAGTCATCATAGAAAGAAAACAGAAATTACTTAAAAAAAGTTAAAAGAAGAACAAATATGTAATCTAGTAATTCCACTTATGGGTATGATTTTAAAAATTTAAATTAGAAATTCTAAAAGAGAAGTATCCACATTCCGATGCTTATTGCAAAATTATTTATAATCGCCAAGATGTAAAAGCAATGCAAATGTCTACTAGCAGAAAAAATGATAAAGAAAATGCTCTACAAATATGTTATGGATATTGTTTCATTTTTAAGAAGAAGAAAAATTTATCATTTTTTTATTTGTTCAACATGGTCTTACATATTGGAGGGAATCTTTGGTACACATTCATGGATATATGGATATTGCCAAAGTAAGTTAATGAAGATCCTATTCCATGGTCTCCCCACTTTGACCACTCCCTGCTCCCATGTTTCCCCTACTTTATCCCCATGTTAGTTGGGCTTCTCATGGGAGTACATAGTTCCTAGCTCCATTGATAACCCTCCTAGTCCCTCTCTCCAGCTGTTGATAACCCTCCTAATCCCTGCCTCCCCCACTTCCTCCCCCCCAGCTTCATTGTTATGGTTCCCCCTGCTTATGTGAAAATTCACCAATGCTGAGTTTATTATTGAGGTTAGCTAACTTTCAATCTGTCTTAGACTGTACTCCAGCTTCCACATGTGAAAGAAAACATTTGGCCCTTTAGTCTTTGAGTTTGGGATATTTCACTCAACATAATTTTTCCATCTCCATCCATTTGGCTGCAAATGCCATGATATTGTTCTCTCTAATAGCAGAGTAGAACTCCAATGTGTGTGTGTGTGTGTGTGTGTGTATACCTCCATTTTTTAAATATTTTTTTAAAGACAGAGGGACAGAGAGAGAGAGAGAGAGAGAAACAATTTTTATTTAGTTTTTCATGTGGCTTTCATTGTTCCAAGACTTCGCTGTGTATGTGGTGCTGGGGTTTGAACTTGTGCACTCGTGCATACCAGGCAAGCACTGTAACTGTTGAGCTACAGCACCAGCCCCTATACCACCATATTTTAATCCACTCTTGCAGTGAGGGGCATCTGGTTGGTTCCATATTTTAGCTATAGTAAATTGAGCTACTACAAACATTTATGTAGCTATGTCTTTGTTGTATGCCAATTTTAGCTCTTTTGGTAAAATTCCTAGGAGTGGGATAATTAGGTCATAAATTAGGTGGTTCCAGCCCTAGTTTTTTGAGAAGTCTATTCACTGCTTTCCAGTGTAGCTATACAAGCTTGCAGACCCACCAGCAGTCTGATAGTAAAACCCATCATTTGTAACAGCACAGTTAAACCTAGAGGAGATTATGATAAGGAAATCAGCCATTCAAATCACCAATGATAGTCAGACTCATAGAAGCAGAGAGTAGAAGTGTTTGCCAGGTGATAAGGATACGTGGAAATTGTTTCTGAATGGCATAAGGTTTCAGATATTCAAGATGAAAATAATTTAGTTTAGTTAACCATAAGTTTACTTTGTCAAACCCCTACACATTTATTAAAGCAAATGTTTCCTTTAAGATACAGATTTTTAATTTGTTGCATTTTTAGGGTTCTATTAAAAATTAAATCAAGTTCTCACAATCTAAAATAGAGGACTAACACACAATGATAAATTCAGGAAAAAAATTATAAGTTTAATTTTTAAAGGTTTATATGGTTAAATATATTTTATAGCACTAAATTTAATCATTAAATTAATTTTCATTTAATAAAAAATATTTACCTGAACTACAGCTAAACTTTTTCATTTTTGTATTAGAATTTTTTTCATATTTGAACATTCAACCAGGCTGTTTTTCTTAAAATAAGTCATACATTTTATCTACTATTAATTTTTTTTATAAATTTTTTGAAGTGTATTACTTTAAAAATAGGAGAATTTGTAAGTTTTTCTAAACCTATTAGCATCAAAGTCACCATCAAATTTAAGAAATCTTATAATCATTTTAACTCTTTCCTACTTAGTATTGTATTATGCAAAATTTATAACCTATTGAAAAGACAGATTATTATGATCTGTACTACTCCCCCAGGAGAGGAATAGGGTGATATTGTTCAAAGTTGCAGACCCTACACTGACTGTACAGTGGAGCAAGAAATGATTATTGTGGCAGCCACAAGACAGACCTACGGATGCACCAGACAACAATTGATTTTCTTTTTTCTAAGCAATCATAGAAAAATAGGAACCAAAATAAGACTGAAAACTCAGTGATAGATGACTAATAGTCAAAAATCATAAAATAAGTCACAAAAAGGTTAACTCAAAGTTAAAATATCTTAAGCAATCTCAGTGAATATAATAAACCTAAGGAAGGCTCAATAAGGAATCATTAGTCTGTCATCCTGCAGTTCCCACTCAAGCCTCAAGTTCACTGAAGACCAAAACTGGAAGCAAAATGCTGAGATGAATATGCTGCTTCTGTTCAGAAATCTGGAAACACCAGTACCAGGAAGTGAGGTTATTAAGTCATTTTTGGTGAGAAGCCTAGAATGTTTAGGAATAAAAAAGAAAAAGGACCAGAGCAAAGTAATTCTGCTAGCTATTACTATTACGATTACTACTACTACTACTACTACTACTACTACTACTACTACTACTAGTACTACTACCACTGCTACCACTACTATTAGTTGTGATGATAATTACAAAGCTGGGTCCATCGACTTGCCAAGCAATAACAATCAACAGGTAAAATATGTACTAATGCCTGCAAAATTCAATGGGCTTTTAAGTAATAAAAAGTAGGAATGCATAGTGATTGTATTGATTTAGTACTGAAATAAAAATTGGAATAAACAAAATTAGTTTATATATTTTTACTGTCCACTAGTCAGGAAATTATCCTTGGTTTGTTATAATAAGTAGATGTTCATTCAGGTCTTACAAATTCATGGTGTTTGTTAACTTGGTTATAGCCAGTTGTGATGCAGCAGTAATCAGATTTGTTTTATGCTTGGGACTCGACTACCACTTAGACTGTGCTTCTTTTTTCTTTTAAGAGAGAGGGACAGTGAGAAGGAAAAAAGAGAATCAATATTTATTTAGTTTTTCATGTGGCTTTCATTACTCTGACACTTTGTTGTGTACAAAGGTGCACACCTGCGTCCTCACGCATGCCAGGTGAGCGCCATAACTGCTGAGCCCTAGACTGTGCTTCTTAATGTGAGTCTTTCAAAAAAGTACAGTTACTGGTAGTTCAGATGTGTTGGATATGTTAAAATATTTGTCATATACATGTTGACTCCATCCTGGATTGACAGAAATTCATTAACTTAAAAATCTCTTTCTTTACAGATAAAAAGGAGATAAACTGCAGATGACTTTATGAGAATTCATTGGCCAAAATTTGGTTAGAACAAGAATATTTTTTTCCAAAGCTAAAATCAGATAAAGATGATTCTAAGAGATTTGGATTACCATTTCCTGAGTCTATACCTCAGCTTGAAGAGACAGGAGAGAAATGGAAACCATATATTTGTAGACAATGGTACATACTTTTAAATAATGAAACTGGTCTGCATGGAGTAAGCTTAGCTAGCAGATTGTCACAGCATGCTCCCTCGTTAGGATATTTCCTTGAAGCTTTAGATTGTTAGCATAAATAAGGCAGAAATATCTAGGTGATACTGGTTAGACCTTTGCATTCATCTTCAAACTAAACTGTTCTTTGAAGAATAATGTGGTTCACAGAAATTCTGATACTTTGGTATACTCTAAACAGCAGGCACAATAAATATTACCAGACAGTAAGCGAGCACATTTTGCTCCAGTTATCTATGTAGCATTTATAGGTTTAGTTCTTTACCCTATGTACAGATATTTGAATAAGGGATTTCCACTGAAGACTTTACTCCCAACATTATTTTTTCTTCTATTTGAATTAATGTTTGACTTTGAAATCACAACATATTCATACCAATGTTCATTACCTTTAACAACAGATCAAAAAAAAGTTTATGGTTTTGACTATGTAAGCATCTTTGTTTTTGAAAAGCAATTCATCATTTTGGTTTACAAAATTTTAATCCCTAATATTAGCACTCTTATATGTAGTATTAAATCTGAAGAAGTTTTTAATTACTACCATCAATTTTAAAGCATTTGATCTTACTCATTATACACATCCACTAATTTGGAAAGACTTTTGTTTTTAATATGATCAGATGTTATGTTAAATACCATACTATTTTAAATGATATAAGTACCTTGTCATTTCCCTTAGAAAAGTTTTGTTTAACATTCTCTAAAATTTGCTATTCTCTATAAATATTAAATTCTGGATATATTGTTTACTTGTGAAATGAATTATTTTGAAATATACTCTCCCTCTAAAAAAAGAAGAATCTTGAATTTTATTAAATGAAATATTCAATATATATCTTGAAAAATATATTTGAAGGAATACATGGTAATGGAAAAGCCACATTTCCATTTTAGAGCTTAATTTTGTTTTAGATTTGTCCTTCCAACATAGTTCTTATCTCATTTATTTATAAAATATTTCTCATTTATAAATTTTAACTCATTTTATGAATATATATGGCTACTGAAATACATATGCAAGAAATAATACTTAATAAAATAAAAAACATCAACCCAACAGCATTTTAACACCTAGAATGTTCCTGATATCACTGAAAGACCCTCGTGTTCTTTCTATATGCAATTCCCCCACCACTCTTCAAAAAATAACCACTTTGTTAACAAGTGTTTCTGTTGCTTTTCATTATAATTTGCACACACACGCACACACACACACATACTGGTCCATATCAGAATATTAATTAGCATTCATCTGTGATATGCAAACATTCTCAAAAATTTTTCAACTTACACTAGTAAAATATTTTAAAATATACATGCTTGTTTTATTTACTTAATTTACAGTTAATTATTCCCTGTCTCTCATTTATTATTTTTGTATATTTACAGAGTGTCCTGTACCTCTACATCATCAATTCCAGAAAAGTACATTTGCTGCTTTAATATCTTGACTAATGCTCAATTTCCAAGAATTGGCATATGTAGTTATTAAAGAAAATTTCACACTTCCTTTCTCTTTTACCATTTATAGAGAAAAGTAATTCATCCACAAAGTTATCTTTGTCTTTGTAACAGTTAACTTTTCTTGCTGAACTTCATGAAATCCACTTATATAACTTTTTCTGTCACTACTCCACAAAACCTGCTCTTGTCAAGGTTATCTACTACATTTTACTCCAAGTTTGGACCTCCTGATTTTCTTTCATCTTCCCATTCTTTTCTTTCTAGTACTACACCTCTGTGTCAAAATTTGTTCCAATGTGAGTATCTAAGCACATTAAGAGTGCAGGAAAAGGGGCTGGAGCGGTGTCTGGAAGGTCATGGCACTTGCCCGGCTTGCTGGAAGACAGGGATTCAAACCCCAGCACCCACGAACTCAGTTAAGTATCGGAGCAATGGAAGCCAAGTGAAAAACTAAATTAAAATTAAAATTGATTCTCTCTGCCTCTCTCTCTCTCTCTCTCACTGTCCTTCTCTCTTTAAAAAAAGGAATATGGGAAGAATTTATAGACTGCTCAAAAAAAAGAAAGAAAGAAAGAAAAATAACTCAGAATCTTAATCTCCACAGGGACCTACAGATGCCCAAAGGGTAACAAAAGCAGAATGAAGCATGACATCTCTGTATTCATTTTGTTCCTGTATCTTTTATTACCTTGAACTCTGTGTTAAATTACTGCTCAGCTCTGCATGTACAAGTGTTAATCACTTAAGGAAGATTAATCTAAAAACTGGTAATGTAAGGTTATATTAGCTGAAAATTTTCTGACTCATCACCCTTCAAGACTGAGATAAAAGTAGCTAAGATATTTTAGAGATTTGCTGAGGCATTTAGTGCCAGCTTTTACAGTATTCTGTTCCAGCATACTTGGAACAGTACCTAGAACTCTGTAGTCATTGCTGCAAACCTGAAGTCACTTTGGATTCCAGGAATTATAGTGCTTCATGCGTAGATTACCCAGGGACAGATCACACCCCCTATGCAGGAGCAGTCACCTCGTGGGAGCTGGTTCACCCTCTCAATTGATAACAACCATCCAGAGGCAGCACACAAAAGCAGAACTCAGATAATTATTGACCAAATAATTTTCCACAGAGAATACTTAACTATGCATACCTCTCATCCCTTTTCTCAGTACATCCTTTAGTCAAACCTAAGGTCCATGTCAGCACATGGACAAACAGGACTGAAGATAGGGTCCCCTTCTCTTCCTTGGGGTAGCTATATTGATGAAGGTTTCTTTTTTGCCTTCATCATGGCTTTCAATTGGCATCTTGAGATGGGTGGCAGAACCTAGTCTGTGGGTGTGGACCCCCGAATTGGAGCCTTTACCCTCAATTTCAAGTAACAAGGCCAGGATAAGTTATATGTTTATGGTGGCACACCAACAAGACATGGTATTCTCTAAACATTTGTTTAGAAGATACACTTGTCAACATTTGTTAAACAAATAAGTAATGTGATTGACACACCACTGAAACCATATGATTCCATGTGGGTACATGAACCGCTTGGAGAAGAGGAGGAATATTGCCCAGTGTTGTTAAGGCAAACTGCTAGGCAAACTCCTTATCATATTCTGCCACTTTATAGAATTAAATACAACATAAAGAAAAAAGATGGGAAAACTGGATTGAGAGAGGTTAAATTTGAAATTTCTTTATACGATTTTTTTTTTCCAGCACTGTAAATTGAACCCAGGGTCTCATACTTGGTAGGCAAGTGCTCTACCACTGAGCTACTAATGCAAATTCGGATGTGACAATTAAAACTTGCTTTTTATTATATTCATGTTACACACACACACAAACACACACACACACACACATACACACACAGACTCAAAAATAATCCAGAGGAAGAAATTAGAATTTATGAGGGAGTAAAAAGAAAGTTGTATCATTGCCTATCTGATTTTAATGTAGAACATTGGCTGTCCATGGGGCTCATTTTAAATTTCCAAAAATCTTACACAATTTGCATATTTATATCATGGATATTTTTGAAAACCCAGAGAGGACCCTGAAGCTATTTTCTTATTATCTTAAGAGAATGACTGTGAGTGTCATCTAAAATTCTGAGTATTTGGTGATACTGATATGCAGAGAAGTATCTTACATTTGGAATTCACTGCTTTTCTCATAAGAATAACCTCTGAAAATACTGCGGAAGTCTAGTTACCCCAAACTGTTTTGCATTTTTTGCCAAGATAACCTATGAAAAATAGAAAGAAAGAATGATACATTGGTGTTAAAGTTTAGATATGAGAAATCCCCCAAAATCTCTTGTATTAATGCAGGAATGTTTGAAGGTAAAATGATTAGATTGTGAGAGCTGTAATCTAAACAGGCCATTCCAATTTGAGTGGACTAAGTGGATGATAACTGCAGGGACTGAGATATACTTGGAGAAGGTGGAACTTTGAGGGTGTGTCCTAGAAGGGTCCATCTTCCTGTGGCTCCTTCCTTCCTCTCTCTTTTTCCTCTTCCCACCCCCATCCCCCTGCCAAGGCTCTCTGGTCTCCATTTCTTCATTGACTAAACTTCTGGAACTGTGAGGCAAAATAAGCTTTTTCCCATTTTGTTGTTCTCGTGAGTTATTTTGATCACAGTGATACAAAGCTAACTAATACAACTGCCTAAAATTTTGAATCCCAAATGAAGATCTACATAAATAGGCATATTTCTACTTTAAAAGACAAAATTTGGGGGGCTGGAATGGTGGCTCAGCGGTTACTGCACTTGCCTGGCATGTGTGAGTACAAACCCCAGAACCACGTACACACACGCAAAAAAATTTAGAGCAACAAAACGCACATGAAAAACTAAATAAAACTGATTTTTACTTTCCTCTCTCTCTCTCTCTCTCTCTGTCCCTCTCTCTTTCTTTAAAACCAAAAACAAGAAAGAAAAAAATTTTGACTTCATGATTTATATCAAATAAGCAATGTCAAAACAAACACTGTACTGCATCTAGTTAAACAATAGGGGACATTGAATTCAGCAGTATTGAAATAGGGGAGAAAAGCCAAAATTGAAACTGAGTTCAATTGTAGTAAGAGAAAAGGAAAAAAAAATTAAATGCAAGTGGGAAATCATAAGCTATCTGTATTTTCTAGTTAGCTTTACTGAAAAGAACGAACTTATTCATATATTCAGGACAAGTAGTTTGATACCTTCAGTCAAGCACTTCTGATAAAATTAGCCTTCTAGACATGGGAACTAAGAAACATAATTTACTATGTTTTAAATGTATGGCTCTCAGTTCCTTGAGAAAGATGTTCATGAGTTGTTAAACTGACAGTATAAGCTAGGAGAATGTTTATATCTCAAATATGCAGACAAATAATGTAAAGTTGTATGTTTATTATAATAAATGATCTAAGAAATAGAAAGCCAGTGACCCACAGTCAGGTAAAGCCTATCTACAATTTTATAAAGCTGAGGGAAAAGAATAAGAAGCCATATTTGTTAGGACTGTCACTTAAAGCTAGCAGTAGATACTTAAAGGCAAAACAAGCCTGGTAGCCTTACAAACCAGCATGCCTTTATCATCTACTAATTTGTAATTGACTGAGCACCATACCCTATATTTTATTTTGCTTTTTTCACAATAGTGACATCTCAAGACAACAGATTTAAATTTTGAAAACTTATATGGCTTTTTATTGATTTTTACTAATAGGAGACACTTTCCAATAATTTCATGTGATGAAAAATTAATAATTGAATTTCAATGATAATGACACCAAACTGTTAATGCCAAACTTCACATAACAAGTGTGCAAGGATATAGGGATGTAAAATATGTTTGACCACAACATATTTCCTTCTTACCAATAATTGTTCTTATAAGAAGGGATATAATAAGAACTAGGTTTATAACATACTTCAAAATGTTATGATGGCTCTTCCTTTTATTTGAACCCATTTTTTATACAGAAAACTTTCTTTACTGTGTGGCCCAAAATGTTACAAGATGGTTGAGTGTCTCCCTGTTGGAGCTAATGGTGATTCTACTTTCCATGTATGTTTGTCATTTGTTTATATTATTTATATCTAACAGGAGAATAAAATGAAAATTAGAAGATATCATTGGAAATTCCATTGCTTTTTAATGTGTCTGAATCTTAGCACCTTGAATTAATAGAATTTTTCAATTACTGAATTAGACTAGTAATACCTAAAAATAATAACTTACAATTTCATAGTATTTGTTATCTATTAGGCATTAATTAACTCATTTATTCATTATAATAATAATAAAAGCAATGTAATTATTATTGTCATTTTCAAAATAAGGAAACTGAGGTATAATATGTAAATAATTTGCCTAAAATGATCTACTTAGTATTTACAAAGTTGAGTTTTGGTACCAAGTTATCTGAATCAGATTTTTTTTTAAAGAGAGGAAGAGGGGGAGAGAGAGAGAAATCAACTTTATTTATTTTTCCATTTTGGTTTTGTTTTTCTGACACTTAGTTGATTACATGGTGCTGGGGTTTGAAACCAGTCTTACCTGTACCAGGCAAATGCTATAACTGCTTAGCCACCTCTCCATCCCCTCTGAATCAGATTTTATAATTAAGTTTCTAGCCCATTTTGTAACTTCTAAAATACAACTTCTAAGAAAACCAAGTGTAAAATTGTATTTTGAATATGACTGAAATATGTTATTTTCTTGAGTGTCTATGTTGCATGTGATATTTAATATGAGAATTAAAAAGATTTTCCTAGTACTTAATAACTTATTTTCTTTCATATCACAGATGGTGGAAAAGACAGACAACACAGATTATCTATATTTAATCATTATTCCCAGTATTGTTCATTAACATGCTAAAGGCATGTAGAATGTAACTCTACATATTGTAAGTTTTGCTTCAAATGCAGTTATGCTAAATTTTTATTAAATTTTTATTAATTTTATTTTTACATATTTCCCCTTAGCCAATTTAATTTTTGAAGCAGAGCAATTTTGTATAAACAACAAATCAGGAGGATACTTCCATTCTACATTTAAAAATAAGAATAGTTCATTAACAATATACCAAAATGAATGTTAATGAACTTGATATTACTAATCACTTCATAATGTATATATACAGCAAAACATCGCTTTGTGCTCCATATGTATATATACATATATAGATACATTTCTATTATCAGTTATTCCTCAATAAAGCTGAAAATTAAAGACAAATACTGATCCTAAAAAGACTATATAAAAAGTTGTTATGGTGTTTGCATAAATATGCATTAATTTAAAAATCAATAGGAAGGCTACATTTTAAAATGCATGTAATTTATGGAAATGACTTTTCTAATTTTATTATTGTTAGACTGAAATACATTTATACCATTTAAACTATGATTCTATGTAGAAAATATTTTATTTGTCCTCACATGCAGTGAAAGATTTGCAGTTTGTTTTAGGAGTTATTTTCCCTTTGACACACAATACCAAAAGTTCCATTTATTGGCATATCTCATATATGTGTATAGATGTATCAAGGTGGCACATTGCTTTTTTACTATAGGACTGCTAGATTAATGGGAAAACCAACTATACTTGAATTTGAGGGTCAGAGTATTCTGTGTCTCTCTTAGCATTGCCTAGGGGATTCTTCTCACTGCAGAAATTTCACATTCAATCATAGCATCCTCTGGGGGCATTTGCCATGTTCTTGACAGGTTAGATAAATGGTTAGTTAAAACCAGGGGTGAAGGTCAATACGGACAAGTCTGAGGTAGCTAAATTAAAAGCAAAACACCACTTACATATCTAGTTGTTATAGAATGACTAGTTAAGTTCAAATAGAGCAGAATCACTGCTGTCAGGTAATACATTTAAAAAAGTAGACTTTGACTACACTAATAGGCAATTAAAATAAAAACTCTATGTTTTTGCACAGGGTTATTCTCAGGACCTTTGAAAACCTGTTTTTATCTTCCCATTATATTTATTGTTGATTCAGCAAGAATAATAAATAAATGAATTGAAAAGGAAAGACAGCCAAGATGCTAAAGAAAACTAGAAGAGTGAATGATAAATAAAAACTATGAGTAAATTCAGGGTAAATGTTTTCATTCATTTATAAGGAATTGAGCATTAGTTTTATTTCTAATGATTTTAGTGATGAATAGAATCTAACTAATCTTTCATTTTATATTATTAAATATGTACTAATTAGTTTGCTAAAAACTATACCATAATTTCCATTTTCAGAGAGAATAATATATTGTAGGTGATTCTGGCATCCATTAATTTATAAAAGAGATTAACCATTGTTAATATAAAAACCATTAAATAAGTTTGCTTAATATTGTGGTAAGTATTTTGAAGGAAATTTAAATAATCATTTAAACAGTGATGGACTGCACATAGGATAGTGATTTCATAAGATTATAATGAGGCTGAGCAATTTCTTATTGCCTAGTAATATTAAAGTCATTGTGTTATGGTTCAGATATGAGATGTTCTCAAGAAGCTCATGTATAAAACAGTGCAGGGAAATTTAGAAGTGAATGATTGGGTTTGAAAGCCTTAACTTAATTAGTGGTAACTGTAGGCAGGTAGGATGTGGTTGGAGGAAGCAGATCACTGGAGGTATTTGTTTGTGGTATATATTTTGTACCTGGCCAGCCAAGCTTAGTCTCTCTCTGCTTCCCAGTGGCTATGTCCTTAGCTGCTTTCCTCCACCACACTCTTCTGCCTTAAAGTTATGCCTAACCTTGGGCCCAGAGCAATGAAGCTAGCTGTCCATAAACTGAGACTTCTGAAGCTGTGAACACCAAATAAACGTTTCCTCTTCTAAAATTTTCTTGTCAAGTATTTTGGTCACATTAATAGAAAATCTTACTAAAATACTTTGCAATGAATGTATCACATTCCTTATGGTATTAATACCTGTCATCCAATGCAGAAAGAAAAATAGTGTTTACCATTTTGTCCAAAGACTTTGTTCAGACATTAATAAGTCTAACACATTTTATTAAATAAACTTGCTTTGTTAATTGTATAACTTAGTATAGAAAGACTGTTTAGATAACTAAAGTCACTGTCATACTTCTGTCAGACAATAATATAATAATTTGTAACTTGCTTTCTGATTCTTAATCCAGCAAATTCTTAATTTGCTTTCAACTCACATTAAAAGTTTTGCTACAGATGATGAATTTACAGCACTTATTTTATTCATAAGATTTTCAACTTTTGAAAGTCTATTCTGTACCCCTTCAATTAGTTGCCTCTCAATAATGATCAGCAGAATTATTGCTATGACAGATGAGTGCTGAACATATTGAAATAAAATTATGTACTTATCACCATTTGGAGTATTTCATGATAACTTAAATTTCTTTTTTTTTCCCTAGCATCCATACTTGAGGCTTTTTTAATGTATATATAGTCATATCTTCTGTTGGGTGTTTGGATTATGAGTATTCCCTTCCAAACCCCATGTGTTAGAGGCTTTGTCTCCAACTTGACACCATTGAAAAGTTGTAGAACCATGACAAGGAGGAGGCCTTGGAAAGTCATAGGGTAATTGAGGACATACTCTCAGAAGGGGCAGTGTTAACCCACTTCCTTTTTCTCTTTCATGTCCTGCCGATGAGGTAAACAGTTTGTTGTACCATATTATCCTGCCATGATGTACCATAATAGACCCAAAGTAATGGTGTCCATGCATGATAAACAGAAATAAATCTGGTTGAAGAAGTTTCAAGACAGTGTAGAATTCATGAAGTGGCATGGATTTTTCTGTCAGTTTTAGTCAGGTTTACTATGACAATTAAAAAAAGGAAGAACTGAAAGATTTTAAAGCTTGCAGTTTGGGCAGAAAAACGCATGTAAAATTGGGTCCAAGAAATTTGTACTTTTTTGCAGAGATTATAGCTGCTAAAAATATGCTAAGAACTTTGCCCAGAGACAACAGAAAAATGTCTTGACAGCATCTCAGTAATTTGTGAGAACACCTCCATCGCAGACTTAAGGATATACAAGGGAAAATTCCTTTGGGAAGAGATCCCAGAATACCATGCTTACACAGGGTGGATGAGGAAGTTGTTCAGTGTTCAACAGCCCAGCCGAAAGCGATCACTACACTCAGGATCCCTGGCAGACTGGCTTCTGCTCAATTTACTGACAGACCTTGGCATCATCCACTTGGTGCTGATTCTGCAGGAAGTCAGGACATAGTTAAAGGGTCATGGAGACTTCCACCAAGATTTCAAATAAGGTCTGGGAAGCCAAGCAAAGTGTAGCAATGTTAAAATTACTATAGTCTGCCCCTGAGTGGATGATTCATGAAACTATGAAGATGAAGCCAAGGCTGGAATGAACACCACAGGAATTAAGAGATGCTAGTAACGTGAACTGTTTGACAAGAAAAGCTGCTAACTGTGGAGGGACTCAGGATAAAAAGTCACATGCACTTCAACTGCAAAAAGGATGGTGCTGCTCAAGCCTTTTGGAGAGCACATCTCTCCACCATATGACCTAGATGTTGTACATGGAGATATTAGACCTGATTGCTCAGTTGGGTTTGGACTTTCTTCTGGTCCCACTCCTTCTTTCTGTTCCCCTATTTCTCCCTTTTGCAATGGAAATGTTTATTTTATGCCATTGTATATTGGGTATATGTAATTTGCTTATGATTGTTATAGGAGTTTACAATCAAGAGTTTGTGTGGACTCTCAGATGAGAATATGAACTTGGACTTTTAGACAATGAGAACTGTTAATACCATGGAGATTCTGTCAGGTAAGTCAATGCATTTTGATTTCTGAAGTATATATGCACGTTTGGAGGGCTAGAGATGAAACGTTATGGGTCTCATATGAGGAATCACCAAAATATCCTGTATTAACATAGGAATCTTTGTATATTAAATTATTGGATGTAAGAAATGTGTCCTAATAAGATCATCCAACATTGAATGGACTAGCAGAGTAATAAATGTAGGCAGGTGAGGTGTGGCTGCAAGAGGTGGGTCAATAGGGTATGCCTAGGAAGGGTCATGTTCTCTGCAGCCACTCCCTCTCTATGATTCTTAATCACCATTAATGTTCTGCCTCACTTCTGACCTAATAGATGAAGTCAGTGTGTGATGGACTGAGACCTCTGAAATGAGCACAAAATAAACTTTTCTTCCTATAAACTGGTCTTGTTGGGTATTTTGATCATAGTGATGAAAAGCTGACTAATGCAGTAATCAAATCTCTTTAATATGTTCTCTAAGGAAAGTAAGTGTTCAATTCTGGGGAGGCTTACCTGCTACTGTGAATTATTTGTATTGACAAAATTCCTTTTCCAGAAATTATTGTCCTGAAAATTTTTATTTTTATAAATATTAATAATCAATGTATGACAGTTTATTCAATATATTTTTTCAAATGCATGCAAAAACTAGAAACCAATTAAATGATACGTAAATTTGATGGAATGATAAACGGCATTTATTTCATGCTAGTGTACTAAATTATATTTATTTTGATTTTATTTTTGTAAACTAAAATGTTATTACTTGCTCAAGATGAATTTTAAACTATGTATTTTATTATAATGATTCATCTTACATTAAATATTTTGGTAGTGTGTAGAAACAGGGAGAGTGTACACCAATGTGTAGAATACACAATTAAATATATTGTGCTAAAAACAATGACATTATTACATTTAGTTACCTGATATAATTAATAACTCCATTTATATACAAACAACTGTAAATTTTATACCGTACTACTTATTCCAGATCATTTTTTTTCAAAAAGTGATAGCAAATTTTGAGCAATATTTTTAAAGAAAAACCTGAGATTTGTTAAAGTAGACTGTGTAATTTTTAATCTGCTTACATATAGTAAGAGTTTACTTATTTGCAAACAGTAGAATTTTATGTAGAGATGTCTTGCTGGTGTCGAAAAGGCCAATTTCATTCTACAAGTGCCATTAAGGCTACAAATGATCACAGAAATAAAATATGGATTTAAAAGTAAAATAAGTTAGCATCCAATAATTTATAGGAGATGATACTAAAATAATTGAATATGTATGAAACTACCATAGAAATTGATGAACATCTTCATAATAGTTTTGCTCTTTTCAATTTGATATTGAGAAATGCAATTTATGTATCAGATATGAAACTAAGGTAATATAGATCTTCTAAACAACTTAAGAGATTTAAGATATGAAAGGTATCGGAAATTTTATTCAGTCATACACATATTTTCTCCCTTGGGTAATCAGTCTTAGTGACAGACTTAGAGTAAGAGAATCTAAATACATTCAACTCTTATTCCTCAATGAAGGCTTGTTGAATGCGGCTCATCTAGATTAAATGAAATCTGTACAATAAATATTTCATGGGACATTGAGTCATAAGATAACAAATATCCATATAAGTTGACAATATGATACTATAATAATTTTTGGTAAATGTGAAAATAAGCAGAAAAATTAGTTTCTAATGGAACAAAAATAAAATAGTGGCATATACAGATAGACAAGGAACTAAGGTGTAAAAGAGAAATGGACAAAAAGAGAAAAGCTTGGCAATGACTCTCTAGCCTGAAATGGACTCTAATCTGTCCTCTCTCCAATGGGCTCCTTAGGTATCCTCATGTAACTCTGCATTTTTATTCCAAATGTAATGATTTTACATTCTATCTTGCAAACCAAAAATTCCAGTTACAAATAATTTGCTTTCAGTTAGATCATAGACAATTATTGCATTTCTTTTTTGTCTCTTATGCCTTTTCTTCCCTCTCTCAGTACTTCTTTACTGTCTCCACTTCTCTTGCTCTCTTGTTCCCTCTGGCTCTCATTCATTCTGTCTCTGTCATTGTCTCTCTTTCTTTCTGAAGCTAGAAAATCCCATTTAAAGTTATTTAGTAGTAACAATTCTTTATTTTGTTTTATGGTTAAAAACGATTCTATATTCTTATTTATGTGGGAAAATAAACATTAACACTGAATATATTTTTAACTGATATATTACTTGTGCTTTACAATTTTGATGTGGGGATACATTTATAATTTCAGAGCACAAATTTGAGAACCACTTCACAATGTGCTTGTATTTATTAGAAATTGCTTAGATTCTAATATGGTAATTCAAAAGTATAAAATACTTACATGAATTTCCATTGAACAAGTTAATGAATGGGTCCACTTTTGCAATTTGCTATACTATTGAAATTTTTAAATAAAGTATACTGAAATACTTAGTCACAAGTGTTTATGTGAAGTATGTATGTTACACTTTGGTCTTCTCATTCTGGTATTGCTAAACTACTAATATTGCTAAACAAACGTTACAAAACCTCAGTGTCTACTAGGGTACTAAAGAGGATGTATCTGGAAGAATTCATAGAACCCAAATATTATTTTATTCACAGTGGCTGGATATTGAAAATAAAAAACATTAACCAAAAACTCTACTGTGCTATAAAATTTCTACAAGAACATTACAAAGAAAAATTCTGTCATTGGGTAAATTTTTTTTTAATCGTACCCTAAGTTGCTTAGTATGTGCACAGGGCAGAAACTGTTCCAAAACTGAGCCCTTACAATCGTCTATAAGTGTTATTACAAAAGTTCGCTTTTGAATAATTTGACATGAAGAAATAATCATTTTCCTTTCTTTGCAAGATTATTCTTTTATTCCTAAACTGATAGATTTTATTCAGGTGGTAGTATTTTTCATTTTATGCACTTTACCCAAAATGAAGATTAAATCTCTTTTTGCTGAAAGCACAATATAAGATTGTAAAGCATAGCTTCAACTATCCATTTAAATGACAATCCATTTTGTTGCATCAGAGCAATTATTTGTTTGATCCATTCCCTTAGAGACAAACAGTATTGGTAGTTAAAACAGCAAGGACAAAATAAACATGTGTAGGGTTTCTTTCTTTTTTTTTTTTTTAATTGAAAGTCCATAATAAAAAGGATAAAAAAAAAGTTGTTTTCATCAAATTCTCCGTTATATTCTTAAACCAATTTTCTTCAATTACAGAATGACTCAAACTAAAGAGAGAAAAGAAAATCTTCTACACATCTCAAATGGCCACTGCATTCATTCATTTGTATCTTTTTTTACATATTCATTCATTTAATAAGCTTTCACTGAATAGTTACCATTTCAAAAAAATATGGTAAGCATTGGAAATAGAGAAAACATCCAGACTTAACAAACTAACCAGCCTTCTTTAAATAAATCAACTTTTCAATTAAACAGTTTCTTGAAGAATCGAAAATCAGTAAGAATAGAAATTAGAAGGACCAAGTACTTACTGTCTGGTTTAATCATTGGCAACACTGAATCTGAAAAACGTATTCCACTTGAAGCATGCATGTATATAACAATGACATTGATAAACATAAGAAAGGTTTTACTATAGAAAAGAAGTGGGGACACTGCATCAAGATGACAAAACACATAGTTTTGAGAATTGTGCAATGTGAAAAGAGAAGACAGATTTTAAAAATACTATATTTAAAAAATAAACTTGGAAAGTCAATAGTTTAAAAAGAAAACCCTTAATACTAAAAGACTATTGGTAATATTATTTTGAAAAATGAAAACATTTATTGTTACATTCAAATCACAATAAAAGCTGTATGTCTAGAGCATTTTATCAGTGATTGATTTCACATTCACTTATAGACAATGCTAAATATTTTGAAATCTGTTTTTCTTTTAAGGTGGTCAATCTGTGGTATTACAAAAGAAACCATAAACTAATTATTAAACAGTAGCCTATTGTTAGTTACTGCAACAGGTCATGCAACCAAGAATTTTAAAGTTAATTAAAACTTTAAACATCTGATTTTTGACAAAGGGGGACAAAATATTACATGGAGAAGTGACAGCCTCTTCAACAAATGGTGCTGGACAAACTGGTCATCCACCTGCAGAAAGTTGAAATTAGACCCATATCTTTCTCCTTGCACAAGAATCAAATCAAAATGGATCAAGGAGCTTGGTATCAAACCAGCTACATTGCAATTGATA
>PVKS010028614.1:0-26246 GCA_004027875.1 Aplodontia rufa
AACATAAGAGAAACTCAACTTGGAACCATTCCTATAAATGTTTATATTAAAGAAACAGAGACCTTAAGCTCAATGAATCAGAAGCAGCCTCCTAAGATATAATTAAATAACTAGGGACTTTCCAGAAGAATATACCAAATAAGCCGTGTTTATAACTGTGCCCAATCAAATATTTTCTGCATTTTGCTTCCCCATTTGTCCTGTGTTGGCCTTCCCTTTGCATCCCCTTCCTGAAGCTCCCGAACACTTTTGGTTCGCAGGTGCTGCTGGATTCACAAATTGCTGTTTGTTCGAATACATTTGTTACACGTTGTTGCGCTTCAGTTGGCCTTGCTTACAGCTACACTGATTGCCTGTGGATGTCCACGTCTGCTATTTCACTTAGTGGCAGTGGTTTCTGCTCCACAATGGAAACATGTGATAAGGAGAGTTGTGCTTTGTTCCAACCTTGCACAACATAGCTACGGAAAGTGGACGAGACAGGTGAGATAAAAGGGGATGTCCAGAAACCTGGCAGCCCTCTTTTTGACAAGTCTGCTTTTGTTAACACCTGGACTTCTCTGACACTCACTTTTGTTGTTGTTGTTTATTCTGTAATTTGATTCTCAATGGGTTAGAGCCAGTGTTATGGAAAATAAGTCTTACCAGACTGCAGAGGTTGACTATATCTATATGCAATTGACTGGATCATACATTGGTTTTTAAACCCTGACCATCAATAAAAGCATTTGTTTTTAGGCCGTTTAAAAAAAATCTCTGAAAATGCCTGAAATACTGCCCAAGGTTAAGCCAAGCCACTTGGCTGCGCTCATCTTAGATTGTATGATTCCTATTGAAATCATTGCCTCTAGGACCATGGTGGGATTTCCCACCATCATTTGCAGCCTGTCAGAGGTTTGATGATTGCTGGGGCTCCGTCAGGAATGTTTGTCTCAGTCTTTAGGTGGGAGGGTATCCCTGAGTCCTCCTGTCTGTGGCCAGGTGACAGAATTAATTGTAAATGATCAACCCCTGCAATATCCTCATCTTCCAAAGACAGATTTTTTTTTTTTTTGCCTTTTACATTGTGTTAGGAAAGTGCTGACCTCAATTTCTTTAGCTTTAGGTAACTGAGAATGCAATTTCAATAGTCATTTTACTTGAATGACTACTTGAACCTTGAACGCAAATCTCTCCCATATATATGTATAAATAAATACAGTTATATAAAATTGAAAGCTTGTCCTTCCATTCCAACATCCTTAAAATAAGTTACCAGGCATGTTCCATGGCTTCTCAAAGATTCTTCAACCTCTTAGTACCTGCTACCTCCCCATGGAACAGATCTCCAGATGTTCTTTCTGGGCTATGCTTAGATGTGACTTTGTTTTGGGTCTGAAGCAATGAGGGAATGGTACCATTCTTGAAATTAGTGTCCTTTGGGAGGTTACTGCCCCAGGGAGAGTCACTGAAGGATTTCTAGAAAAGGGAGGATGAATTAGCAGGGGACAGAGACCCATCTCCTCACCACTTTGTGAAGTCTTTCCTTATCTGGAGTTGCAATCAGTCCAATCTGGCTCTGGGCATGACCTGCAGTAACTGCCACTCCACTTCTGTGCAAGACAAAGACCCTATTCCTCACAGGTGAGAGAATATTCTATATGTTACTTTTTTAGTTTAGAGTAGCTGTTATTGATTTATGTGGATCCCTACTAGACATAGCTGACCTCAGTGTGCCATTTTAACACATTTTTAAAGATATCCTTTTGAAAGTGAAGTTCTTTCACAAACAGAAGTGCTTTAAAATGAATCAAATGCCCACCATATTACTAGTATCAGATATAGTACACTCCAGAGTATCAAACTCCAGAGTACTAAGGTTTTGAAGATGCTGACCGTTCAGAGTGTGGTCGCCAAGAATAAGAGTTTTGAAGTACGTGAGGTCTTATTTCTAGCATTTCAGTTCTTTTGTGGTGCTGGGAATTGAATTCAGGGCCTTGCGCGGGCTGGGCAGACACTCTATCATCTGCGTCTACATCACTCTACATCCCAACCACTTCATTCCTTTTTTTTTTTTTTCTGTATGTCACTAAGTCTATATTACTGAGCAAGCCTCAGTGTTCTCATCAATTAAATGGTGGCAAAGCTAGTATCTCCATCCTAAGGTACTTTACGGACTAATTCAAAGTGTGCAAAGTCAGTCTTCAGTGAATGCCAACTTTTATGGTGATTTATTTCTGGAAGGATCTGTGACTTTGACCACAAATCAGGGAAACCATGCCAGTTCTACTAAGTGGAAAAGATTAGTGAAAATGAAATGTTCACTACTGTTCAAGCACAGATTAAAGTGATTCAAGAAGTAATGGTGACTGAGAACACCGAAAGAGATACTCTGGAGTGGTACAACCGATGTTGCAAACCTGATGTCCTGCGTGCCTGGAAAGTGGCCTCTTGTAGGCCTTAGTGTTCTGATAGAAGCAGCAGAGGAGGCAAACTGTCTCATAATCTCCCATTTCTACCCTTCATTCCTTCCTTAAGGGCAGCACCCATCCTGGAAGAGCAGGAATATGGTGTTGAAGTCATATTGGGTGAGCTAGGCAACCTAGAACTGGTCTTTTTTTCAGTAAAAAGCATCCAATCCATATAGACTAAAGTTCATTGCCTCAGATGCTCCGTTGTCTGCTCTCTGGTGGTTGAGGTGTGTTTGGTTAGTGGTTGGGTTGTGAACGTGTGTCCTTCCTTAGTGTGGGGCTGTGGCACCTTCTCCCAACCGCCTTCAGGTTGGTCAGTCTTGGTTTCCCAGGGCTAGGGCCAGAACTTCATTGTTTAATTCAATTGTGGGTTGCAGGCGAGACCTAAAGGCTGGTGTCTGCTATGTGACTAGACTGGAGTGGCCTGTCCTGCTCTCCCTAGGTGGGTTGAGGGTCTATGTTTATGGGCGTTGGCAGGAAGGAAAGAATGAGCTTTCCTTGGAAAACAGCCATGTCTAAGCATTCTGCCTCAAAAACCTCCACTCCCAACTGCATAATCGTTCCCCGGGTCAAGCTATCCAGAGGTGAGCATCTGAGGTGCCACACTCCTCCAGGTTGGCAGGACTCTGCATTGACCTCTCTGCCCTTATCCCCAGCAGCCGCACAAAGCAGAAGGACTCACTTTCAGTATTTCTGACAACATGTGCATTTATTTGTAGTAGAAGTACAAACGTAGGAATCCAAATACAAATACAGAGGGCGGCCCAGCCAGGAGCCCCAGCTGGCTCCAGGCAGGGCGCGGCAGGAGGGCGCGGCGGGGGGGACGCGCGAAGCAGGGCGCGGCGCCGCCCTTGTCGCCAAGGCACGTCGGGCGCGGGTGCGCCCTCTTTTCACTAGGACACCACGAGTAGCACAGATAGATAGCAGGGGTCAGGTCCTCTATGAAGGGAAGGAGGATAGCGGGACTTTGGAACCTACTGAGACGGCCGACCACCCGGAACCAAGGCCTCCAAGCTCTTGCGGGACAACTGGAGAACAGGGACTGTTGGAGGCTGCTTGGTGAGGGCAGGGACCCTGGTCTGCCCTCCACTTGCGTGCATGGTTAGGGGTGGACCCAAGCACTTGGGAGGACAGATCTCTCCTAGGGGCCAAGAGCCTCTACATCTGGCACTGAGAGCCAATTCCAAATTGCTCTCAGATTCTGTGATCCCTACACCTTCCTCGCACCCAGACAATGACTTTATAGATAAGAAGGATTCCATAGAACAGAGAGCCGACCTGCGACCCTCTGCCTTCCCTTTTTGCCTGATGCATTTCCCAGGGTCCCTGATGATTTCACTTTCACTTTCCAGGCAAGCTTCACAAAGAGAGGATCCTCCGGCGCACTGTGGCAGATTTCTACACTTTGGGGCAAGATTCAAGCCAGACCTGATGTTACCTGTGTTATCTGTGAATGCAGCTTCCTATACGAAGTGTGATGATGGCTATTTGCCATCTGAATCTTGAGGACTACTTTTAGCTTATCAGCTAAACTTGACCACGATGCACAGATTACCAAGGAATGCTCAGATGTGCACCCAAGTAAAATGGGGATGCTCAAGTGCTCTTAAAATGAAACAGACTTGTTTGGATTCCAGAGCAACTTTGATCAAGTATGTAAACTTGATTTTTTTTCAACAAAGAATATGATCCCACATTTTCAGGAAATATAGAGATTGTCATTTTTTTCTCTCCCTCTTTCTCTTTTTTTTGTCTTAACCAGAGGCTTAATAAGCTAATAGGCTATCACTAGGAAACTGTGCTCCTTTCTAATTGTTTCAACTAAATTTGGGGTGATGGGGAGAGTAATACACAGATTAATAAGTTGTCCAGTTTTACCACTGTACATACAGACACAAATACACACATCACTGCATGTAAACACAAGATGACCCCTTTTTCCAAACAAGATACAGGTCCAATTCCTGAAAACTGTGACTCTCCTGGAATCTTTCATAGATTATACACTCGTAAAATATGAACCTATTGTTCTGTCCAGGAGCTGCTCATAAAGAAAAACATGTAACTGTACAAACATATTAGCATGTAAACATTGTTCACTAGCACAAGATTAGCCATTGTGAAGATCCAGAATGATTGAAAGTGTCTTTTAGAAGTTTTAATAAAAGTTATTCTAAGCAGAGATAATATAATAGTAAATATTCTAAACTTCACTAGTATATATTTTCCCATGTATATTTCTATTCAACATAAAAAGGCCAAGATAAGTTACTGAGAACTGAAGCTCATACCCAAATGATATGAAAAGAAGCTTAGCAATGTTCTTTTGGTAACAAAATTTGTCATTTCCAAGATACATCCATTTCAGGGAAAAGAGATATTTCTTAGCCACTTAAAGTGTTTTCTTCAAGAGGAGGAACGAAATAGCCAAATGAGGTAAAAATAAAAAGAATGAAGCTAACAACAAAAAAAATATTGGGTGGAATGTTCTCATAAGGACTGATTTCAGATTCTGTATGAGGCAGGACTACTGAGAAAAGAGCAGGTCCAAAAGTGTTTAGTCAAGACAAATTTTGGACTGTGATTTCTGTGTTTAATATTTAAACCTAAATGAAACTTTTCCATTTTTTTCTTAATATAAGTTCTAATTTGGTTCTAATTTGGAAAAGGTATTCAATCTATAAGTTGAATTAAAGTAAAGGGCAAAGAAGGAAGAGGGGAAGTGATGGTGGTGGTTCTGGTGATGTGACATAACTTATATTAAACTCTACTGTCATGTCTGGATAAAATATTGAAATCTAAGTTCACAAGGTGTATGCATTTACTACTATGCTGCTTATCTTTTAATTGCACTGAAAGTCACTTAAAAGTGAATTTTTTTTTCTTTTTTAACCTTTCTCTAACTTCCCAGGCCACCTGGATGTACAAGGACCCAGTGATGGTGATGAGCTAACTGAATGTTGGTTGGGTCTGTGGAATCTGGACAGATGATTGGGAGATCTTATTGCCCCATCAAACTGCTTGTGTATTGGTGGTCCTTAACTCATTGATAAAATTGACCCCCAAAGTCCTTCCTGTTATAAATATGAATAACATTTAATAAAAAAAACTTGTAATAAACACTAACCAAAATCCAAGCACTCAGCATTTGTTCCTGAAAATCAGAATTTGACAGTGGGTTAGTACTTCTACTTAAGATGTTTCCATTTAATCTTTTATAAACCTGCATCAAAACCATCCTTTCCAACAGATCTCCTTAGATTAGGGAAAAATTTGATTTCCAAGAAAGTACTCTGGGCAGGAACAGCTCCATCTTTCCATTAATTACATAGGGCAATTAATCAAGATGTGAGATTGGTGGTGGTCTACTCCAGCTATCCTGGAAGACTCTTGCTAGACAGTGCAGTCGTATTTTTCCTGGGAACATTTGTCTGCCCTGCCCTGCTCAAGGTTTCAGACTTCCAAACTGCAAACTCAGCCTGTCTTAGGTGGAACAAAGATGCTGCCCTCTTTCCTTGTTTTGCCCATGATGTTCCCTTCCCATACTATCACCCATCCTGATTATATCACAATATACATTAAGTGATAGTTTGGAGTCCAAAAGTCATTTTCCTGAAGGTGACCCTGGAATCCACTATGCAAACTACTGTATATTGGAAAAATGTTTGATGGGAAATGAGAACTTTATTATGTGAAAAAGTGGTTAGTGGCAGTATCATCATTTTGATAAGTTTGGTATTTCAGGGACTGAAATTCCCATGCTGTAGGCTCCTGATCTAAGAAATACATATATTTTAAAAAACTCAAATTGGATGTGTTCCATATATAACACTCACTCACTAAGATGGGACTTCAGTAGGTGGGGCAAGCAGGAGAAATCTGTGTGTAAGGCTGTCATAGCAAATGTAAACATTACAGTCTTCCCTTGGGTTCAGCAGGAGACTGGTTCCAGGATCCCAGCAGATGACAAAATCCAAGAATGCTGAAATCTCTTAAATAAAGTGATATAGTGTTTGCATAGAACCTATACACATCCTTCTGTATAGCTAAGGTTATCCCTGGAGGTCTTGTAATACCCAACACAATGCAGTAACTGCTGTGTAGCTGTAATGCTGTCTTGTTCAAGGAATGACAATGAGGAAAGTATGTACAGGTTCAGTACAGATAGCATTAAAAATATTTTTTTCCAATCTTGATTGGTTGAAACTATAGATTCAGAACCTGTTGATGCAAAGGGTGGACTGTACTTAGCTGTGAAAATTAAGAAGGAACCCCAAACATCTAGAAAAGAGAAAATATAGCCGCTACCTGCTCAATCTGGGAGACTTCATTATTAAGAACCAATGTTTTGGGGCTGGAGCGGTGGCTCAGTGGTTTCGGCGCTTGCCTGGCAAGCACGAGGACCCAGGTTCAAACCCCAGCACCACATACACAAGTAAGTGTTAGAGCAACTAAGGCCATGTGAAAAACTAAATAAAGTTGTTTCTCCCTTTCTCTGTCTCTCTCTCTCACTGTCCCTTTCTCTTAAAAAAAAAAAAAATCAATGTTTTTTCCAGCCTGTTGAATTTAAACGGTTCAGCAGATATAGAGGACCGCCCTTCCTTGCAGGATCTGTAATTATGCACATATTGTGGAACCTGCTCACAGAGTTAGGAAAATCTGTATTGAGTTTACCAATGTGAAAAATGAAGTAGTAAACGTAGGTGCTTATCTGAATAGATCAAGCAAAGCAATTTACATTTGCCTCAATTACCTGAATGGTATGTTCAAACAGTGCTTATTCTAGGTGGTGTGTGTGTGTGTGTGTGTGTGTGTGTGTGTGTGTGTGTGTTTAATTATTTTCTAGCCTATAAATCTGTATATGTTGTGGTATGTAATCAGAACATTATTGCAACATTAAAAATCAAGGCAGAGGACATTTTGAAAATAAATAATAACAATCAGTCTCCTTTATGACCTTAAGAGAAGTAGACAAAGCTTTTATCCTGAAAGTGCTACATTGTGATCAGAAGAACTTTTAAAGGGAGGAGTGGAAATGTCCTAATCTCTAGACTTCAAAACTTTCAGACATTAAAAACAAAACAAAACAACTTTTTATTCTCCCAGAAATAAAGAGTGGCTAAGTTTTTACCCTATCATCTCAGGATGTACATTTCTTTCCTCCCTGTAATCACAGAAATCTATTTTTTATATTAAGATAAGTTGACAAAGGATCAGAGATGGGACTTAGCATTTATCTTGAACTGTTAGTTATTTTTTAGTTCTTTGGGTATGATTGTATGGATAACACAAATATGGAGGTACTTCTAACCTCTTTGAACTGAAATGTTTCCTACAGGCCAAAAAGAGAAAAAGAAATATGTACAAATTACACATTTCCTCAATTTAAGCAACTTGAAAGGGAATCGGCAGAAAATTGTGAATTGAACATTTATAATATATTCACAATCTGATTTTTTAACTGTTATTTCCACACACCTCCATGAATAATATTTTTAAAGGACAGTGTTCTGAAGCCCACAATGGACAGTTTATCAGTAAAAATGGAGTTTTACATTTCAATGTATTTTTTATTTACATTAGATTATGTTTATCTCAAGTCATTCACTATTTTAATAGGAATTTAAGATGAAATCTCATATGTATACAGTTTATAAACTCCCAGAGGGAAAAAAAAAGCACTCAAAAACATTTGCAAGATCACGAATGGATTCAAAATGCTTGGTGTCTTAAGAGCACTGAACTGACAGAATGAGGAGTATAATGGTTGGAGACCGGTTATTATTCTTCGAATCTCAAAGGAATCACAAAAAGTGGCCAGTTTGGTAACCAAGATAAAAATGACCAAGGAAGCAGAGGTTTTGTTTGTCTTGTATTCTAGCCCTTTGGATAAAGAGTGGCCCATTGATTCCCAGCGGTGGCAAGCACTAGTCAATGGAAAACGGGGAGCCTGATCACCCTCTCCATTGTTTCCAGAGTGGGCATTTTGCGATGCTGCAAAACAGCGTGCCAAATAACTAACTTGACTCAGCAAGCTCTTGCCAGGTAAAATGATTTGGTGCGAAGATTCTCTTTGGGCATGTGTAGCTGACTTTGAGGTTGGCCCGAACCCACATGTAGCATGAAAATGCTTTGTGATCAAGGACAAGCATTTCCTCAATTGAAGAATCCACAGAAACTTTATACTGAACTTATCTGATGTAAAGTTGAGGATAAAACTGTTTGTCATATGAAATGAAGTCATCTTTTCATCTGTGCATAAAAGAGAAATAAAAAGTCACATGAAGTATAGCTGACTGCAGGAAAAGGAAAATCTTACAAGATGCATATTATTTGAGCTTTGTTTTATCTTAAGGCATATTTTGGGTAAATTGGAGTAGTATTGTATGAGTCCATAGTAAATTTTATTAACATTGTCCTCCTCTGTCCAGTATCTGCAAAGTCTCAATTCTGGCCTGTGGTGTTGAAAGCTTTCTTTAATCATTGAATACATTTTGATCTAATTCTCTTCATGTATGAAATGCCTTTTTAGGTTTTTCTTTATGTTTCTCACCCAGAATGTGGCTTAAGAGACACAGTCACAGTTTTAAGTATGATCCAAAGTGGTCAGAAATGTGGAATCCTTGTCCAAACACAGAACCCCCATCTCCTCAATTTGGGGTATTACTGAAGAGAGGAGCACAGTAGTACCTTTGGAATGCAGATCACTCAGACAAGTTCCACCCAAAACAGTCACTAGTTCTACACGTGGAGTAAGCTGGGGCAGAGCTGTGCAGAACAGTCTTAGACACATGTGCCCCACATGTGTCCTCCACGATCAAATATCCTGGCAAAGGAGAGTGGTCAAAGGAGATGCCTGGGTTCCCCTCACTCTATCCATGCCCCTCCTCTTCTTTTCTCCCTTAGTAAACTCATACATGCTCTGCAGTCCCCTGAGCTCTGGACCTGGGCAAGGTACACAAGTCTCTCCTGTATTGTGGACTGACAAGACTTATCTCAGGAGTTGAGAATGATATAGAGAATATGAATTATACAGAGAAATGGGCATTAGGTATGGTCTTGGGGGATACTTTGGTTCTTTTGAGTCAGACTTTGTAGTGGATAGATTGCTAAATATTCAGGAATCTATTTTATGCTCTATTAGGTGAACATCACTTAGACTCTCTTGAGATGAAGCTTCTCCTTCAGAAGCTTCAGGAGCAGAAACTGAATGACTGTGTTTTAATCAGTAAGATGGTTGAGGTTGGGAGGAAGGGAATGTCAGAATTCAGAAAACAGAGGCTATTGGTATCCATATTTTATACCTAAAATTTCATGAGAGTTGTTAGCAACATTCAAATATTGAGTAGTTTTGAGATAAGAGGCATCTGTAAAAATTTTTTAAGGTAACATGAGACTAAATCTGTGTTATTTAAAAAATGTTTTTTGGTTATTTATTTTTCCTCCTAAGAAAAATTTCACTAGAAAATTTAGTTCTCTCCAGAACATCTATTAAAATGTAACAGGTTTAAAATTTTAGTATTGTTAGAAATTATGTATTTATAATGTTGAGAGTTACGTTGGTGTTAACTGTCCTCTGTACTCAGAGATCTGGTGTGACATGGGATTCCTTCCATCAGGGCACCTCCAGAGTGTGTCTGTCAGCGGTGAGAAGGGACCTTCAGGGTTGGCAGACAGAACTAGGATACTAATTCTCTAATGAAGGAAAGATTTCATTTAAACCATTGCTTTCAGCCTATTACCCACAAGTATTTATTATTTTATTTTTTTAAATTGAATTTGCTAATCAGAAGTCAAATGGCTTGTGCCTAATTTAGCAATGATCAAACCTAGAAGCAGAATTTTTAGGAAGAAAATCAATGGGTTTGAGTATCTTACACTATATAGACTTGATCCTTCAAAATTGGGTGGTCATATAGCTTATCTTTGTATTCATTTGATATGGAACAATGTTAATAAGAATAAACAGACATGCCTAATTTCAGTCTTTCCTGTCTCTTCCACTTGTATCCCCTTCTCTGATATACATTTAGTAAATTGTACGAAATTAGAATTTTTATATACTTTGTCTATATAATGTTTCTTTTTTCAGTAATAACATAAGCACAGAAATAACTGAAAAATGAGTAATTTCCAATAAAATTAACTTTCTGTGTTTGTGTGTATGTGTGTGTGTGTGTGACATATGAGAAGCACAAAGATCCTGGTATTAAAATTTTAATAATGCTGAAGCATTATTAACTAACTGGTAGGTCTTTTTTTCTACTGATGGAGGGAAGCTTTTAAAGAGTCATATGAAGTTCATACCAGCATTTAGTTATAACAAAAAACTAATATCAAGAAACAAATTGGTTTTGTGTTATAAAAATATCAAAAGAGTACTGACTTGGGATTCTTTTTCTTTGGGATTTTGCTATGTATCCACAGTTCAAAGTATAAAACAATTTTTGCTCATCAAAATATATAATTGATGATAGCCATTAACCATTTTTTGCATCTAAAGTTGGTTTGACTCAAAAATTAATATTCACCAATAAATTTTTGAATTCTATCTACATTTCTTTCACACTCTGGAATATGTTTTCAAGACAAAATCCTGTGCACGTTGTATCCCTTTCTTTGCAAGTTGAAGACAATATTGAACCCATAATAACAATACAAGTTAGACACACACTCTTCAGTTGAGCCTTGGCCTAATAAGATACAGCTCTTAAAGAGAAATGTTGAACTTAAGTTGAACTAGTCCAAGAAGCAAAGTTCAAGTATAGTTGACTCATAGTAGTCTGGAATAAAGCAATAACCTAATGTTCAGAGATAATCAACATCTTTGACTTGAATAACATGAGAGTTTCAAAATCATAATTTTTTTCTCAAATGGAGACTCGTGAACTCCTCCCAGGCCTAGGGTGAGGTCATTTGGAAAATGGAGGCTAGTTAAAAATGACAGTGGCGCTAGAGCAAAAGAGGTTGTAGAGAGGAAACTGGGATCAAAATTCAGTGCAGTTTGCACTTGAACTCAGAGTGCCTTGTGAGCAGTGGGCTGAGGCTGGCTTGAGTGTGTCTTGGCTAAGAGGGATTTAATATGCATGGGCTCTTGTGCCGAGGGCTATGAAGGAAAAATACATAAGGGTTGGGGGCCTGAGAGGGCTTCTCAGACATTTGCTTCCATGTTTTATAGATTTCTTTGCAAGGGTAATAGGTGGCTGCTTCCAACATCCAATCATTCATAAATATCACCAAGCTACAGATGCAGTGAGGGATTAGCAAGAATATCGCTTTAAAATTCAATTAATGTGTGTATGTATGTGTAAATATTAAGAATATATGTCAGATATTTCCTGTGCTGCTGAAAGACAATTTAGAAATTAAGATAAACTGAGCAGTATCCTTCCTTTCTACTCCCAACTGGTCACTACTACCCTGGGAATGATGGAAGGTAAAGAATGTGAACCAAGTGCTCTTCACTGATTACCAAAGCAGCACTTAAAGATACAGGTATCCAACCCAATAGACCAGGTTAAAGAGCAGGAAAGACGTGGGGAAAAAGACCCGGGAGTACGAGTCCAGCTCCGAGATGTCTATGTGAATCCGCCCTTTCCTCCATGATCCTGATTTACACTCTTCATAGCAGCAGAAGAAGCTCTGACAGTCTTTGCCATCCAGACACTCATAGACACAGGTATCTTCAAATTCCTGCCAATACACTGAATTGTTTAAAGTGATCATTGCAGGCGCAGGTGGCCTCATATCCAGGAGAGAATAGTTCTGCAGGCAATAAGAGCAACACATCAATCAATAATAAATGCAATAAAAACAGCCCAAGGAGTATCAAGAAATAGGTACTTGTTACCTCTGCCCTAGGCAGCTCCACTTCCTATTGATTAAGTACTTCTTCACAGGTATCCCTCTCATTTGTCAAAAATATTTCAAACTATGGCCAATATTGAATATTAATGAATGCTTCCCAGAAGTCTTCCTTGGCCACGTTTGGTCCTGAGCACACCCCTTCTTTAACTGTGTGGATAATTCAGCCTCATGATCTCCTCGAACATGGTGTCTCCTGGGCACCTGCAAAGCACTTTATCCTTGCATTTGACTGGTTAGGAAACTGAGGCACAACTTGCCCTAAACTACACATGAGATTGCTCCTGGAGCCTGAGGCATGTCCCCCATCTCTTGGGAGGCTGCTCATTTCTATTTTTTCTTGTTTGGTAATGAAAAAGGGTTGAAGTGGTAAAAGTTCTTATCCAATAATTGAAAACAGTCCTTTTTCAATGATTACCTTATGAGTTCTTTCTGAAAATCTCTCTGATTGCCTCTTCTCACCTGGCTTGGGCCTTGCACACTTGTCTGAGAATTGTTTTCTTATTTTTCTTTATTTTGTTTTGTTTTGTTTTTTTTTGAAGGACATTAAACTTTCCCTCTTTTAAAAATTTCTCTTCTAGTTTTGTGGAAATTTTTTTTTCTGTGTCGAAGGATCCCCCCCCCCTTTCTCTTATCACTATCATTTCTACACCAAAGATGTCAACATCTTTTCCTCTCATTTCCCAGGCCCTGGCTATGTGTGAGAATGTACTCTCTGTGGGCCTCAGGCGATTAGCTCTGACTTGTGTCTGTTATTCCATGCAGCCTCCTTCCCTTATGTTTCCATCTGATGCTATTTGGAAGCATTTGCTGGCTTCCCACAGCTGTAAAAGTAGCTTGCCCACTAACCTTCTGTGAGAACTACCATGATATTCTCCTGCAGAGTACAGATAGCTACAGAGTCTCCTTACAAAAACAGGCTGAAATGTTCTAAATAAAAGGAACTGCCTAACAGAAAACCACTTGTGGTGTGTGTGTTGAGTGGGGGGGAGGGGCAGAAATCATTCAGTGTATTTAGGGAATTTATATATATAAAGGAATAAAAGTTCAATTATATATGAGATTTGTTTTCTATGTGATAGTTCATACAGGTGATTTAAAATTTAAGCACATATTTTTGAGTTACTAAAAAGGTAATAAAACAATACACAGTTCATAATTTAGTTCAGCAAAAGTGCATGAATATATATTATTTGAATGCTTAGAAAAAAGTCAGAAATATAAATACCATACACAAATCCCTGGAGAGAAGGAATCTGGTTAATTTCTCATCTATTTTGAAAATGTTCCGAATTGGACATTTAAAAAGTAGTAGCTAGCATGTGCATCACTTGCTGGTCTTCGGTACATTCATACATAAACAGAAATTTCTCTTTCAAATGCAAGCTAAAATTTCTCAGAAATATTAGCACCTATAAAGCTATACATACGGAGGGTGTTTGTAGACTTATTCGCTCATGAATCCATCTTGAGGAATCTGGATGTAATAACTGCAAGAAAAGAAAAGAAATACTTAGCAAACTGCTATGGAAATCTGTACCCCAGATCACCCTGGTTGGAGCAGTCTTTAAGGTATGCCTAAACCTGTCCTTGTCACCTGCAAGTGATGGAGCTGGTGAGAAGTGAGGGTTACATTCACATCTCCAGAATTCCTGTCTAGTGATTTAAAGTCTTGTTGAGTTAGCTATTTATATCCTGTTTTGTAAGATCCTTAGGAATACGATTGCATTTTGACACACATTTATCTCAACATACCCTTATATCACCTCCCAGAAAATCTTTGCTATTGCCACTCACCGATGTTTTCTTCTTTGTGACAGTTGGCTTTCTACAGCTTGAATAGTAGTTGAGGGTGGCATACTCCATCAGCGCAGCAAAGACAAACAAGAAGCATACAGTCACAAAGAGGTCCATGGCCGTCACATAGGACACTCGTGGCAGGGACTTCCTGGCTATGGTGCTGAGCGTGGTCATGGTGAGCACTGTGGTGATGCCTGCAAGGGGAGCAGTCATCAGGTGAGAGGGTGCCATGCAATAAAATGAACTCACAGTCTCCATTCCACTGTGACTGTTTAACGAGAATCCTTCCTGGCCGTTGCATACTTCATGTGAACTTACTTTTAATTTTAATATCTATACAATTTGTATGAGTTTTCAGTAGCATTTCTTTTTTTAAAAAATGTTTTCTCTCAGCTTGCTTTATTTATTTTTGTGTAGTGCTGAGGATCAAACCCAGAGCCTCACATGTGCAGGCAGGTCCTCTACCACTGAGCTACAACTGCAACCCCTCAACAACATTTTTTATGATAATCTTCACAGTAACATTAAAAGGCTGACAAGCCCTGACTTATGATGGTTCCATTTGAGATTTCTCTTCTTTGTTACAGCATATCCCAAAAGTGATATGCATTCAGTAAAACTGTACTTTGAATTTTGAAGGTAGATCTTTTCCCTACGTAGCAATATGCAGTAGATATTCCCTCTTGATGCCCAGCATGGCAGCCAGCTGCAGTTGCCAATCAGCCACCCAATCATGAGGGTGCCCTTCCCAGAGTACTATGTTGCTAAGCTAGGAAGTTTGATAGGTTAGGCATATTAAATAATTTTTGATTTACAATATTTTCAAGTGATGATGCTTTTATTGGGACAAAACTCCATGTAAACTGACGAGCAACTGTACCTGAATCGACACATTAGTTACCAATTTTCTTATCATGTGACATTTTGTCTTTTAAATATTTTTAGTGAAGATATAGTTTGCAGCTTTCATGTGCATTCTGTGCTATTCCACATCTCACTTTTCCTCTGCCAGATAAACCCTTTTCTTTCTCTCTTTTCCCATCCTATCCAATGTGTAAACTCCCACCATTCTTCAAGCCCCACCCCCAGCAGCACTCTTCATGAGCTGCCTTCCCTTGACAACACCCCAGACAGAGTTGATAATGTGAGCATCTGCCATCTGGGCCATCCTTGTACTCTGTGTACTCTTTTTTCTTTTTTTTTTTTTTTTTTTGCATTATCACAGTGAATTGAATCTGTCTTTACATGTCTGTCTCCTCAAATAGATTGTGTGATCTTTAAAATCAAAAACTGGTTCTTGCTCACATTCATTTTTCTATCACCCAGCATAACAGCCAGCGCATTGTAGGCACTTAAATGAATGTTTGCTTCAAATGAATTGATTAATTAATAATACTCAATATTGGTTTGACTTTTACTATTTCATATAGATGTGTCAACACTAAAGATTTTAATCAAACACTGCAGAAATGATTAAAAAGTTAAGCATACACGTAGTGGATAATTTAAAAGGAAAGCAAATGGAAAAAAGGATGGAGACTATTGAACACAAACAAGAGTGAAATGAAGAAGAGTACATGAAGCAAGATAAGGCTGACTGCCCCCCCCATGGACTCCCTGGGGAATCAGATCTGCCAGAGCGGTGGACAGGAAGGCTAGTGTCATAGGTCACAGAATCACAGGCACCTGGATATTAACACTGCATTGTAGCACTATTCAGAGATTAGGAGCACAGGACACATGAATAACATGACTTCCCAACTTGCTGTAGCCTCACCCTCTTCTAGTTCCTCTCTGCATCTGCTCAAGGCATTTCTGCCAGGGCCAGTTGCAGAATGAACCCAAAACACCAGGTTGGAGAGCTTGGCCTAGTGTGAAGGTAATTGATTTGATAGTCCAAGCCCTTAACTTTACTCTGGGCCTTCTCTGCATTTGGTCATGGACAGTTGCTTACCACTGAATTTTTTTTCCATCCATCTAGTAAGAATAGAATGAATCCCTGGCCTTTCTGAGTATAGATGAGGAACTTGTGATAACTCATGTAAAAATGATGTGTGAACTGCAAAGTTCTATATTAATGTCAGATGTATGTTCATGGGGAAACCTCTTGTAATAAATACCTAATTTAGCTAAGTCATGGGATGAACATATTATGTCTAAGAAAAAATTCAAAGTTTTAGTTTCTATTTAAATTTAAATTCCTATTTAGTGTAGGTAGCCAATAAGTGTACTTTTTGAAGGATGCTGGTTAGCACTCTGGCCACATCTCCCTCCAATGGGAAAATACCAGGGCATTCAGGAAGGAATCTCAGCTGATTCTAAAACACATATGATTCTTTGGAGAACATCTGGCCTCATAAGACCCCAGAACAACTTTCTTTTAGCCTCAGGGAGATGAATAAGTACAAATTCTCACATCTTACTTAAATCAGAAAGAAATCTCTTCATTTAAAAACAAACGAAGAGCATTTTTGGTGTTTCATCTTTCTCCATCACTCTTGAGAGTCATTCAGATTGCTGCTATACCAATAGTTTGTTCCTTTTCTTTTCTTTCGTTTCTTTCTTTCTTTTTTTTTTTTTTTTTTTTTTTTTTTTTTTTTTTTTTTTTTTTTTTTTTTTTTTTTTTTTTTTTTTTTTTTTTTTTTTTTATACCAGGGATTGAACCCAGGGGCGATTAACCACTGAGCAACTTCCCCAGACAGTTTTTTTTTGAGTTAGGTTCTTGCTATGTTGCTTATTGGGAAGCAACAGTCACTCCATGGTAGGGGGCGCATAGTTTCTTACTCACTGACTTATTGAGGGGGGATTCTCCCAATCTTAATTTTGACTAGTAAGACAAAACTTTCATGAAGATTTGCATCAACTTACCTGTATCATCCTAATTGAAGTGACACATAGATCATAGTTGCTTCATGTTTTATCTTTTATTCACTCTGCCAACTTCTTTTCAAAGGTATATTTTGATGATCAGTGTTAGTTATAATTATTAATATTTAAGACATACCACACATTTAATATGTTTTCTTTGTTCACTTTATACATTCATGTCTTGTTTTCTTTTTTCCTGCCTTCCTGTTGACTGCCACAGCAATTTTTGGAATTTTTTTTTTTAAATTTTGGTGACTGAGGCTGCATTCACTGCTTTGTGCCCACTGAATTATACCCCTCAGCCCCCACAGTGTTTTTGAGTGTCATTTTGTGTAATTTTTGGTGTTTCATTCAAATATTACATTATATATATATATGTAATTTATCATCTGTTGTCAGTAACCCAGTTTAAATGAAGAGAAGAAATCTTACTGCCCGTTGTTCTTTCTTCTCTGATTATAATGGTCTTAATTATTCCTCTGAAATATTCAACAACTATATCAGGCAATATTATGATCTTTTTTACCTCAACTATTACATAGAATTTAGAAAAAGAGAAGACAGAATCCTATTTTATTTACTTATATTTTCATTATTTTTTTCTTTCTTATTGTTCCAAATTTTGTTTGCTCATAATTTCATTTCCATTTCAAGAACTTACTTTGGCCATTATTTTGGGATGCTATCTGGATTTCTTATTTCTGTAAAGACAGTCTTATTAGGTATAGAATTCTAGGTAAACAATCTTTTCCTTTCAGCATTTAGAAAATGTTCTGTACTTCCTTCTGAACTCCTTGATTTTGGGTAAGAAATCCATTGTCATTCAATTTTTTTTTTCTTTTTTAGGAATGGTGCCATTTTTTTCCCATCTACCTTCCAGAATTTTTCTTAGTTTTTGAGTTTGATTATGATGTATCTTAGCATGAAAGTTTTTGTATTAATTTTGTTTGGGGCTACCTTTCCCTCTTGAATGTACAAATTTATGCCTTTTGATAAATTTGAGAAATTTTTAGCCATTATTGCTTTGAATACTTTTTCAGCCTCATCGTCCTCACTTCTTCTGGAACTTCAATGACACAACGTTAGGCTGTTTCTTATCATCTCACAAATCCCCCCACACAATTTATTGGTATCTTTTCAGTATATTTTCTTTCTCTGTTGCTCAGATTGTGTATTTTTCTTCTAGTTCTATGTTAAAGTTCACTGATTCTTTCCTAGGTCCCTCCATTCTGTTGTTGAACATTCTGCTAAGTTCTTAATTTGGGCATGGTTAATTTTGGTTCTAAAACTTCCACTTGGTGCTTCTTATATCCTCTACTTCTTTGATGAAGCTTTTCCAATGTGTTTGTAATTGATCACTGAAGCATGTTTATGCTGCTACTTTAAAATCCTGATCAGATAATTCTAGTATCTGTGTCATCTGATATTGTTATAGGCTTTTGTTTTGGGTCTGAGAAATCTTTAACCCAATATCAGAGTCCTAAATTTTCTTTACGGAATTTCACATTTTTAGCTTTGCCATTTAAATCTTTGATCCATGTAAAATTATTACTATTTTTTTGTATGGTGAGAGGTAAAAGTTGAATCCATTTGTATAATGTAACTATCAAGTATAGAGTTCTGTAATATCAAATAGAGACATGGATGGCATTATTCAGAACCTTTATTCTCTTATTAATTTTTGTGTGTGCTTGTTTATGCATATTGTTTATCCACAGGAATTATGTCCTAGGAACTTTAGTGGATACCTGCAACCAAAGATAGCACCAGACCTTATATATATTATGTTTTTTCCTATACAGACAAATCTATGGTAAAGCTTTATTTATAAAATAGGCACAATAAAAGATTAACAATAATAATAGAATAGAATAATGATAGCAATAAACTATAATAAAATAATGTGAATGTTCTTTCTCAAATATCTCATTACACTGTACTCAACTTCCTCTTCTTGTGATAATGTAAGATGATACAATTCTACATGATGAGATGAAGTGAGGTGAATGATATTAGCATTGTGATTTCAGCATATAACTGAAATCGTTATTAGTAATGATTAGGTTATTAATAAGTCAGTTATTGACTTCTTCATTAACTAGATATCTTTCATTTAAAGGAAGCCATTTTTGACTTCTTTTTGTCATATCCAAATTGCCAGCATCACCACTTTTGCATTTTGGGGACATAGCAAAGTTAAATAAGAGTTATTTGAATACACACACTGCAATACTATTATAAATGGCATCCTGATAATTGGGTTGACTGCTAAGTGACTAATGGTGGGGGGTAGTGTATCCAGCATGGATATGCTGGACAAATGGATGATTCACATTCCAGTTGAGAAAGGATGATGTGGTGCAAAATCATTAGAGTACTCAGAATGGTGTGAAATTTAAACTTATGAATTGTTTATTTCCGGCATTTTTCATTTAATATTTTTGGACCATAGTTGACTGTGGGCAACTGAAAACATAGAAAGCAAAACTGTGGATTGGGGTAACTGCTTATAATGATAGCTAATATTTGTAATTGTGAGGTTATAAATCCAATAGTAGTCACTAAATTTTTGTTAATCTCATTGCCTGCTGATTTACCAATTCTATCATGTATTTCCTATAAAAATGTAAACTAACTGCCGGAGGCTGTTATAGGCTAATTAATCTCAAGAAAATAGTCAACATTGTCAACAAAGAATAAAAAAGGTAGTACTGAGAAAGCACAATGTAATATGAGAGACTTTGCAAGGATTGGGAATTGAGGCAGCTCCCCCTTTTCTGAAGGAAATATATGTTTGGGGAAACAACCTCTACATTCAATCTAATATTATTACCTGTTATCACAATTCAGAACATTGAAAGTTAGTCAAAATTTTTATCATGAAAACCTGATATAAAATGTCAAATAATTCTAAAATTACTATAATTTTTCTGTTTTAGTAGGAGGATTTAGGGACCACAGAAAACTCATGAAAAGACTGAAATGAATAATTATTATCTTGTTTGCTGCCAAAATTACTAAGCAGAAATTCTTTTATTGAGATACTATTTACCAATATAGTGTCTTTCATCCTCAAAAGTCTGTGACAAGTTTTGTTTCCTAATACCAAATAAGACTTTTGAGTTGGTAGGTTCAAGGATGAACCTACATTTTTGTGATAGCATTAGTTTTAAGGCTTAGTAACAGATTATGAAGTTGATTTATTCTGAATCCCCACTCTGTCTTCATTTAAGTAGCACACATGGAATTTAGTTGTCAGAAAGAACAACCTAACTTCGATACTCCAAAAAAATTCTAAGCACGGTTAAGTAGCTCTCAAATTAGATCAGTTACTTTGAAACAAATCTCTTTAATTTTTGGTATTTTATGAGTGGTTCTGTATTGAAATCATACAAAACAGTGCGAGATTTTTTTGGACACTTACCTAATGCTGTTCTTGCTGGTGTAGCATCTTTTTTGATCCAAAATGACACCCAGGATAAAACCACAGTGAGTATACAGGGAATGTATGTCTGAATAGTGAAGTATCCCATTCTTCTACTCAATTCAAAATATATAGTCATGACCACATAATCCCCTGTAATAAAATATGGTCAAAATTAAGACATCTTTTATGAATTGAAAATGGTTTGGGGAACTAATTTATAATTTATTTTGAAAATGAATGATTTTATAAAAATGTATAAATACAACAAAACCAAATCAGGAAAATGATCAAATTCTGGCATTCTTAAAGTGAACTTATAGTAGTCACGGCTTTGCAAGGCATTTTATTGTTTCCTTTAAAGGACACAAAAAATAGACAAATTAATTGATGGAGGTGACAGACACGCACAACTACCACATGACAGGCCTTGGCTTGATGAACTATTATTGCTAGATTACATCTGTATGCTGCATGATTAAAATCAAGGGTAGCAACCTTCAAATAGATCCAAGGTCATTTTAAAGAATTTTCCCCAATAATAACATAGCTATTATATCATAATAACATAACAAACTTATGGAACATAAACTAATGGAACTATTTTTTCCTTTTATTTTGTCATATTATGAATTTTAGCTTACCAAGGTTGAACTTTACATTTTACTTAAAAATTTTATATTTAACTCATCCTTTATGACTGTAGCATTTAGGCTGTGCCAACTCAAATACAAAGAGAAGCAATAATTTCATGACATTCTGTTCCCTCCTAGTAAGGCGATGCCATGCCATAAAAGGGTCAGGAGCAATGCAGATGTTATTAGAGATTCCATAATTTTCCCTGGACTTCGGAAGTGGGAACATGCTTAATATGTTGAAAGTTTTATTCTAAAATATCTCTATTTTATTTTCTATGAAATTTCTGGCTGAGAATTTCTTTCTTCTCTTCTTCCCTATTCAAATCCTCCAACTCTTCAATCTGCTGGTAAAAGCCTTCCAGTGTCTACAGGTCACCACATCCAGAACTGAACTACTATCCCATCACACGGATATCTGCTTCACACTCAGGTCCTCTTCTCTCCTGCTCAAGGTGGAAACCCAGGGACCATCTCTGACTACTCTTCCCTTCTTAATGGTTTTAGTTGCTGTGTCTTTAGCTGCTGTGACCTTTCCCCACCTAGTCCAGGCCCCCATTTCCTGTCAAAATCTCAAACTTGTTTCTTAAAAATCAGTTTTTTTTTTTGCTCCAAATGATTATACATCCTACCACCAAAAGAATCTTTATTATAGTACAAATATCATTAAACCCATGTTCTTATAATGCTTCACCAATATCTTACCTTTGTGCAATGGTCTGCCTTTTACTGTGGTCTACACATTTTGCATTAAATGGTCCTTGCCCTATATTCTTATACTCTTGGCATCTGTTCCAGCCTTCAGACTTGCCAGGATCCTTCCCCACAGGCCTCTGACTCCCTCTCCTTCTGCCTACAATGCTCTTTTTTTCATCCAAGTGACTCCTATTTACCAATCTTTGACTATGAGCTTACAAATCACTTAGTTCCCCAAGAAATCTTCCTTGGCCCTCCCTGCAGATAATTCTGATGATTCTTTTCAAATTTTATTTTTATTTTTTTGTAGCACTGGGGATTCAATCCAAGAGTGTTTTAATACTGAGCTAAAACATTCCTAGACCTCTAAAACCTTTTAATTTGAGACAGAGTCTCACGAAGTTGCTGAGGTTCCTCTCAAACTTGTGATCCTACTACTTCAATATAACTCAAAAAATTTTTTTTCTAAATAATATGAATTCCAAAGTTACATCATTTTCTGGAAAAATGTTATTGAATTGTGTTATTTTTTAAATGCACATTATTTTTACATAAAATTTCAGTCAAAACTATAGGATAAAACAAACAAAAATAAAATGTAATAAACCACACTAAGAGTTATGAGGACAGTCCAAACGGAATAGTCAAAGAATGGAATAATTCATGAAATTATCACCATTTTAAATTCCTGATTAAGAAGCAGATGGACAATTCCAGACCAGACATATATTTCAGTTTAACAAATCCATCTGCTCTTTCACTACCTGATAGCATGGAGCTCTTACTTGTGTGATCAGGTTACTTATTTGCCTAACTCAGAGATCTGCTTGGACATCCTACAATCAGCTGTCTTCCTGGACACTGGGTACCCTCACTTTCTTTTTCTTTTTATGACTATGTTTCTGCCTTCCCTGGATGTAGGTGCCTTTCAGGAGGCAGGCAATAGCAGCAGCTGCAGTAATAGCCATCAGTGTTGGGTATGTAGATGGAGGTGTGCATGACCCTGTTAGTGATGGAGGAAGGTATCAAAGTCCCAGTGATGGGTGCATAAATGGAGTAGTGCATGACCCTGCCAATGATGGAGGGTGGCTTCAGAGTCCCAGTGTTGGGTGCATGGCTGGAGGTGTGCATGACACTGTCAGCGATGAAAGACATCAAAGTCACAGTGTTGGGTACATGAATGGAGGTGTGCATTATCCTGTAAATGATGGTGGGAGGCATCAGAGCCCCAGTGTTGGGTGTGAATAACACTTTCAATGAGGAAAGGAAGCAGTAGCAACAAAGTTCTGTTGTTGGGTATGCGGATGGACATGTTCATGAATAGAAAGCTACAAAATGTCCCTTGAATATGATTCCTCTAAATATATTTGTAGGGAAGCCTGAAGCTGAAGCACAGTTTTAAAATCCCAAATGCACTATTTATTTTATTAAGCAGCAACTTATTCTAGCAATTGCTTTTAAGCATCAAATATGTTAACAACAATTTGCCATAGGTCAAGGATGATTGCAAAGAGAAATTATAAAATTGTTTTGAAATATTACAATGAAGTAGGACTTTCCTTTTATTTTTTCCTTCTACTTCTTTTCTTCCTCCCTCACTCAGTTCTCTCTTCTTCCTCTCTTCCTTTGCTCACAAGTTCCATATCTGGTAGTTCTCACCATTAGAGAGAGAATGATATACACTTACTCTCTCTGATTCCAAGTTTACACCCTTGGAACGCCTCTTGACAGGGTCAATACCAGTCGTATCAGACAGACAAAGCCAGTTGTGTGGGACATTACAATTGGTCTAGGCTGAGTGGCTGCTTGCTATTGTACAGATACATTTCTACTTGGGCAGTTTTACATAAGAAAAGTGGCAGCTCCCACGAAGGCAGTGGATGGAGGATCAGTTTCCAGAAGTATATCCACATGTCTTTCAGAGAAAGTAAAATTATTCTACACTTATGTTTCATATAATTACTTTATTATAACATGAATGAGCACGGTGATTTTAAGGACCTTTTTCTTTATTTTACTGAATTTTATGCTTGAAGAAACATCATATTAATGTATCCATAAGTAGATAATAAATTATTATTTTAAAATAAAGAAGATACAAGTGTTTTTTCTCAAAATGCTCAGCAACTGCTGGATAACAGTTTTGGGGGCTACATTCACAAAATAACAGGTATCTAAGCAAATTTTCAATTTCAAAATTCTAGGTTTTTGCCTTAAATTTGCCAACAAAATTATCTTATTTTTAATTTTGAGATAGGATCGTGCCCAGGTTGGCCTTGAACTTGTGTTACTTCTGCCTCAGCCTCCCAGTTGCTGGGATTATGGTATGCACCATGAGGCTCAGATTTCCTCTGGTCTTGAAAAATTCAGGCACCATTAGCTCTACACATCAAATAATGAATTCTGCTAACAGACTGACTGAGTTCAGAATAGTTCCCCAGTCAAACCTCCTGGATGAAAATGAATTCCAACAGCAGCCTTATGGAGCCTGGACAGAGGTCCCAGCCAAGTCATAGCTCACGCACAGAAATCATGGGACTATAAATGCATTTGTTCTATGCCACTAAGTTTGTAGTAATTGGTAACAGATAAATGAAAACTAATAAAATGGCACTTATCACTTACAGTAAAGTTCCCAGTTTTACTATTTTTTTCCAGGTATCTGTGGCTACTCTTGGGTCTTTGTGCTTCTGTGTAAATGATGGAATCATTTTGAAAAGACCCTCAACAAGCCCTGTCACTATCTTGATTGGAGCACATTGTTTATCTTTATGAATTTGGTTCAATGTGGCTATCTATTACAGTTTGAATTTGCAATCTCATGTTTTAAAGGCTTGGTCCCCAGTGCAGCAATGTTTAGAGGTGGGGCACTGGGGAAGTGATTGGATATGAGGACTCTGACCTCATTAGTGGATTAATCCATTGTTAGCTAAATGAACTATTAGGAGGTGGTAGAATCTGTAAGCAGTGGGTGGTAGAAACTGTAGGCAGTGGACGTGGTTGGAGGAAGCATGTCACTAGGGCCATGCTTGGGAGGGCCCCGGACCCTTTTTTTCTCTGCTTGCCCTGCTTCCTGGCTGCCAAGAGCTGAGAACCTTTCCTCTGTCACCCTTCCACCATGATACTGTGCCTCACCTCAGGCCCAAAGCAATGCAGCCAGACAACCACGGGCTGAAACCACCATGAGCCAAAATCAACCTTTCGTCATAAGTTGTTTTATTTGGGTATTTGTCAGAGTAACAAAAAGCTGATTAGCAGACTACCTAAAAGTAGTGCAGTTAAGAAACCAAATTATTGCCACCATGAAGTTTTACCTATTTCAATTTGTGTATCTTTCAATGAATTGTTGAATTTCTTCCAAATAGTCTTGGAACATTGTTAGATTTAGTTCTTAATACCTGTTTATTTATGTTGCTCTAGATAATGCTGTATTTAAATATAAATATGTTATGTGCTTATTTAAATTTCATTTACATTTATATTTGTATTTTATTACATAACTCTTCATTGATGTTATATAGAAGTGATTTTTTTTTACTATTGCTTTCAAGTAAAATCTTATTAACTTTAACATTTTTATATATCATGTCTTTTGGATTTTCTAGGTAGAATATCTTAACTTTATACTGTCATGAGCCTCTAATAACATATTTTTATAAGAAATAATCATGAACTGAATTTTTTCTGATTTCTTGAACTTCTTCTTTCTGATTCACTGTAACTTCAATTTGTACCTTGTGTCCTATTTTTTTTGAACTGGTCTTTCTTAATTTCAGAATTTTTTTCATACTGCCTTTAAACACTCTATTTGCTTTTAGTTCCCTTTACCAGAAACATTAATTATATGTTTGCAGACACTCTTTGTTCAATCTACATATTTATTATTTTCTTCTTGTTCTTCTTAACTCTCCATTCTTTGGGGTCCTTCCTCTGTGTTACAAGATTATCAGTAGACTAGAATCTATTATTACTACTTTTAATGTGGTTTTATTTTGCTTTAATTTTATTTCTTCCTCTAATGTTTCTTTCATTTTGTAATGATTTTATTTCTTCTTTACCCCTTTAACATCTCTCACCCTGCATTATTTCTCTTGTCTTGTCTTATTACCTCTTTCCACATTTCTTTTGGGCTATTTCAATTGTAAACTCAACTTTTTTCCCAATTAGTCTAAAATAATCGGAAAATACTTGTTTGGAATATTCTATCTTCTGCTACATTTGGAGTGTTACATGTTTTGTTCTTGTTTTCTGGTATCAATGCATAGATTCCACTTGTATTTCCAAGTCAACTTTCACTGGGGACACTTATGGGAGATCAGCCCTATTGTTAAGAATAGCACCAGCAGAGATCAATCAATTCAGCCACAGGGGTTGAGTCACAAAGCCCTCAACTGCCTCCTTCCCTTGCATTTCTCCTTATCCCTTTTTCTTTTTCTTTTTCTTTCTTTCTTTTTTTTTTTTTTTTTTTTTTTTTTTTTTTTTTTTTTTTTTTTTTTTTTTTTTTTTTTT
>PVKS010028615.1:0-26241 GCA_004027875.1 Aplodontia rufa
TATTTCTATGAACTTTCTTTTTACAACTACTTAGCTCTTATCTAAAAAGATGGAGGTTTCCCTGTAGGTTTTTTTTTTTTAAATGTCTTCTGGGAATCTCACAAGAATTGCCCTTAATGCTCTGTTCCAGGTAACTTAAGGTTTATCTTTTTTTGCATGCACTTCAAAACTCTTCCACCCTCTATCCATTATCCAGTTCCAAAGTTGTTTTGATAGTTTCACAATTTTGTTCAAGTAGCATACTCAACTCTCTCTTGAGTTTTTTGCGTTAACACATGCAAGTTATTATTTCTCATAGTTCTGGAGGCAGAAAAATCCAAGATTAAGGCACTAACAGATTTCAGTGTCTGGTAAGATTCTTTGTATGTGATTTCTTGTCAGGTCCTCAGATGGTAGAAGGTATAAACAAGTCCTTGGTGTGTATTTTATAAAGGCACTATTCACATTATTAAGAATTTTGTTTTCCAGAACTAATTATCTCCTACAGCGCTACATACCCTAATCACATGAAATACTGGGTTTCAACATATGAAATTTGAGAATACAACTGCACAGGACAACAAAAAGACTGAAGTAATGTGGTCTATATCATTCCTAGGACAGAATAGAATTTTAAAAAATATTAGTTTTAGGACATTATCCTAATGGCTTTAGGGGTGGTGACATGATGTATTGCTGAGGAAATACAGTAATAGCACATACTGTTGCTTCTATCTGACAATATTTTCAATCAGTCTTGAAAGTAAAGTTTACTCTGCTAACAACTTCTTCTGTTTTACTTATCCTTAGCTACTATTTTAAACTCCTAGAGTTTCTGGGAGTTTCCTACAAATGAGAATCAATAATTCTGCCCACTAAAATTCATGTAATCAATTATTTAAAATGGACTAAGATTTTGTAAAGGATAATTACCCCCCAAGCTAGTTTATATATTTTGTATATATTAAAGATTTCTCTCAAGCTATAGACTGAGTGGTTAAGAGCATTCAGCTGAATGACATAAATTGCATAATCATTACTATACTTTTAGGATAGATGAAATAAGGAAAATAGTTTTCACCTGTGCAGAAAACACATATTTGAACAGTGGAAGCCTGGGAAACACTGGTTGTACCTTACTCACAGAAGGAGGAAGTAATGAGGTAGATGGATAAAAAGAGGCTAGATATGCATAAATGTAGTCAAGATACATCACAAAGACGTCAACAAAAGATATTTCTCAAAGAAATGAGCTAGTCAGAATTTCAAAAGTCGTGGAGAAGTTCAGTTAGAAAACACGCGCACACACACACACAGAGTGAACAAGTACGTGTCCATTTGGAAGATACTGGTTGTATTAGGAAAAGGATTTTATAAAAAGTTTCAAATAAAATCAAGATTGTAGCCATTTAAGCTACCAATGGGATGTAAATGAGTAAAAACATTAAACAAAGATAAATATTTTTAGAAATTCAGAAAAGGAAAAGGAAAGAGTACCGCAATGAAAATAAAAAAGACATCAAACAGTCTTGTTTCCAGTTGCTAAATAGTAATATGAATTTACCAATTATGTTCTCCTTTTTATTATAAAACTTCTGATATACAACATATATGATTTGTTTTCAAAATACATTTGGCAGGGTTGGAGAAGTAGCTCAGCGGTAAAGTGTTTACCTGGCATGCACCAAGACCCAGGTTTGATTGCCAGCACAATGTATACAGCTAAGTGGAAGAAAAAGAAAAACCAGATGGAAAAATAAATAAAATTGATTCTTTCTTTCAAAAGAAAAAAGAAAAAAAATCCCACATTTGGAAACTCACCCCATTCTCCTACTTTATTTTGGCTTTTTGCCTCATTTGTTGTACTATTCCTTTGTTTTGAATAGTCACATATTCTTGGAGATTTTGTTTTTAATCTATTTCCTGTATATCTCAAACATGAGGATATCATCTATTAATTTAAACAATAACATTTATTTTTTATTCATTTCATATTTTACTAAACGCATTTGGAGTCCCTACTACATGGCATTCTTTTTAAACTAATAGAGTCATGATATGAATAAAAAGAACACAATTTCTGCCTTTAGGGAATCTACAGACTTGGAACACAAATTTTAAATACTCAAGCTGACAAAAGCCAGCATTATCAATATGTAGCCTCTGAGTTTGCCCAAGGTCACAACATCCAAAAAGCAAGAGAAGAAAGAAAGATGATCTTTTGGGAGGTAAATGTAGAGAAAGGCTTCAATTCTATCTCAACGGGCTTTATATCTATCAGAATTCAGTTACGTGGCCTTGCCTAGATGTGTACAGCACAGGGGAGGTTTGTCTTGGCTAAACAGCTGCTTCCCAGCAACAGCCTATACATGGAATAGGAATATGACTTCTGGGGTTCAGCTTCTTGTCTCAGCTACACACAGATAAAACAAGAGGTGGGGGGGGAAACACACACACACACACATATAGTGACTCTTGTATCTGTGGGTTTTCGTTTTCACCAAATTAGGAACTATTATGGCTACTAATATTCAAATAGTATTCTATGATTCCTCCTACCCCATAGCTGTTTTTAGAACTTCAATAAGACTCAGGTTATTCTCTTTGATACCTTCCTACAGAGAAAACATGCTCGTTTTTGAAAATTATTTCTTTTCTTTTTTGCTTCATTTTGAACAGTTTCCATTCCCATGTGCTTAAATTTATTATCATTCATTTAGTACTATCTAGTCTGCTCTAAGGCCCATTTAGCATTTTAGAATTTTCTATTACCAAATTTCATCTCTTGGAGTTTTACCTGTTTTTTTTTTCCATTTTTTTCTTTCTTTTGTCACTATCTTCACTGTGCTTAGTTTAGTTTTTCTATGAAGAGTTACATACTAAATATTTTAGGCTTTGCAGGCTACATATGATCTGTAACATGTATGTATCTTTTATTCTGATTTGCTTTTCATTTGTTTTCTTATAATATTTTAAAAATGTATAATTTATTCTTAGGTCATAGGTGATGCAAAAACAGGCTACAGCTAGGACTTGGCCTGGAATATACTTTGCTAACCCTTGCTATAGTAGTTGAACATAATAAACATCTATTAAGAAGTACATATCTTCTGATTTCATCATCCCCATATTTTTGGTCTCCTAATTTTTTCTCTTAGCTATGAGTCTTATCTTTGCTTTTTGACATGACAGTTTGTTAGTACATGTTGAATATTGTGAGTTTTAACTTATGGAATATCAGGATTGTGTTATCTTCCTTTAGTGAATGTTGAACTTCCTTCTAATGCAGCAAAGTTACTTTTGGTTCAGTTTGTATCTTTTAAGGTTTTAAGCATAATTAGGAAGCTATAGAGTAGACTTAATTACAGGTGTACTTTACCCTCCATATGCTGAGGTTCATCTTTTCTGAAATTTCTATTGACTATTTCAGCTATTTAAAGAGGCCTCTCTACCCTAAGCAGTAGTACTTGAACAATTTCCAGTGCGCTTTCTTAGAACCATTTAGCTTACAGATTCTTAGTCTCTCTTTGCCTGATTTCATGGAATTTCACCCATTTGCATGCACTAAGTACTATTTAGCAAACACTTGGGATACCTCCATGTAGATTTTTTTACTTCTTTTCCTACAGAGCTTCGCACTTTCTGGAATTTCACCTCAAGACTTCTAGTCACCTCAAGATCCCTCTATCTGCACAGCTCTGGAAAAACTCCACATTCTTCTTTTAATTCCATTCCTTGTTCTATGACCTAGAATGTTCCCAGAAAATAAGGCAGGCAGATACAGGCCTTGGCCTCTTTGTTTCTCCTCTCTGGAATCACAGTTCTGTATGACTCTGTCTTATATATGAAAAATAGATTCGTTTTAAATATTATGCTAAGTTTAAATGTTTTTGAAGGCAATAAACTTACTCCCTTCTGCTCTCAAGTATGCTAATTGTTTAAATATTTAGCCAAATTTTCAAATAATTTAAACTTGATGGATAGTTCTATTTTTATTCTAATTTAGATTTTCTGAGAAGTACTTAAAGCTGAATGTAAACCTCCACTTCCACTTATTCATTAAAACCTTTCCTTAATGAAATAATTCTCTTATTTTCTCAACATGTCTCTTCAGAAGGTAAATGGAAATTAATGTAGGACTTTTGCTTAAAAGTATATTAGTAAATTCAAGAATAAATCTTCAGTGCTTAGAGGCCATTATACATTATACTTAGCTTTTTGTACTTCTTAGTGATATTCTTCTCAAAGAATGATGAATAATTTTTAGTTATAAATATTTTTTCTCTTTAGCTTCATCTGTTTTAGTATGAAATGAGCTGTAGAAGCTGGGCTGAGAAATGAACATGATAAGAAACCTTAATTTTCCTTCATTATCTTAAAAAAATCCACTTTTCCTTTATTTCAAAGTTGGAAAATATTATGTTGTGCCTTAACAAACATAAATTCAGCAATCTAAAATATGCACTACTCAGTTGCCTGATTTTCTTTCCTATGAAAGTTTTTTTGTTAAAGACAAAGATTCACAAGGCTGAACTACTACATGTGAATGAGGAAAGTTATAACAAAACAAGCTACTGCTCCAGATATATAATACCTAATTAAAAACAGTGTAATATTTAAGTAGCATGTCTAATTAAGAGACATACAGCAATGGTGCCTGTCTTAGGAAGGAACCACAAGCTTTACATAGACATCAGTTTCACTTGACTGCTATAGCTTAAAGTTTGAGATTTAGCAAAGTAGATCTGCAGAAAAATATCTCATGATAAAATTTTTACATTAGATTGAATGTGGGGCATCTGGAATTGTCCAAGTATACTCATCTCCTACAATTTACAGTTCATTTCTCTTTGGTAACAAACAAACCTATTTTCTGTACCCCACGTCCCAAACCTAAGCTATTTCAAAAGAAACTAATAGTGGGGCACAGCACAGTATGAAATCACTATCTGAAAAGCTTGTTCCGGAAAACTGCTTTAGGGGATATTTGAAGATATAGTCACAATTTTTTTTAGCAGTCTTGCTTTAGAGCAGTTCCAGTTTATATTAGCTTAAATGAAATGTGTGATCGCATATCTAAATCCAAAACAAGGTTACTTAGTTTCAGTATCTAAGCAATGTCACAGAAATTAAAAGTAAACAAAAATTTAATTGTAGGAAAAAATACATTGGTAGTAAAATATCAAATTAGTTTTTTAAATCTTTGTATAGAATACAATTAACTTTCTTTCATTACTTTTCACTTTACTCTGTGGATAAGAGATTAAATAATGTAGATTTCCAAATTAATATAAATTCAGCTATTTTAAAATATTAAAGTAGGATTATTTGATGATCAATCCATAATATTATAATTAAAAATAGCTTTAAGAACATGTTAAATTCAGAAGCTACACTTTTTATCAATAGATCTGAGGATGTAAAATAAGTGAGAATTGATAATGTCTCCAGAATTGAAAAAAGTCCCAAACTCTAAATGATTAACTTTTCCTTATTATTAAACATCCACATTGTCTCATTAATTACATTAGCCGAGTTTGTGTTTTTTCCATGTTTTACAACAGACAGACTTTGCAAACTTCTTAATAAGCATTTGCTAGTATCTGGACTTTATATGTGTGCATGAATATACGTATATGAAAGATTAACCCACTTGAAATGTTATAATCTATAATACTAGTCTTAGAATAAGAGTAGAACAACTATCAGCACTTTTATTCTCCTCTGTACTTATTTGTTAAGTAACAAAGTTTAGATGAAAAAATATTGTACTTAGTGACCTAAGGGGGGCATACTAATTTAGTTTTCCATTACACTCTTTCTCCTAACATGATGATAAATACCAAACTAATCTTCTGAAAATACTGAGGTATAAATATCTTAACTTATTTGAATAAAGAAAATATGGTTTACCTTTAGGAGGCAATAAATTATGGAAGAATTTATCTGGATTCTCAATTCAGCCACCTAAACTGCATCAACTCTGGCTTTCTTCCTCTCCCATCTCATGGAGCGGCCAAATAATCTTACAAAATCCACAACTAATCATGCCATCTCTCTACTGAACACCCATAGATAATTTTTCACCGCCTTGAGTCAATTCCATAGCATTACCAGAAAGTTCTTCCAAAGTCTAGCTCTCAGCTGCCCATATAATTGCATTGTAAAATGCAATTATAAGGGCAAAGACTCCAGCACCAATACCTATTTTTTTTTTCAGAAAAAGAGTCAGTGATAATTATGAAACACACTTCCTCTGCTTCTCATCCAGTTACTCCTCACTGTTCATGCTTTGAGCTACTATTCCTGTATCACATTCTCAGGAAATTATTTTCCTAAATTTCTAATTAGTTCAAAGCCCCCAAACTTATGACATTTATACTAAGTGTCCCTTCCTCATGGCATTTTCCAGAAATGCAATTCTATGTATTCATTTTGCAATTTGCTTAGAGCTTGACTAACCACCAGATAAAATATTCCGTGAAGGCAAGGGTCATAGTAACTTTTCATCATAATGTTAATCTGACATACTAATAGGGATCATCCTGGCACTTAGAAGGTCTCAGTGAATATTTTTAAATAGATGACCAAATAAACTTTAAATTTCCCTCAGAGTTTTTACAAATAACTAACATAATCCTTGTGCATCTTGAATCTCTTAAGAAATTGCTTATGGAAAAAAATCTGTGAACATGGCCTTTTCTTCTTGAAGATGTTGCAGACAAACTTGCTAAATAGGCAATTCTGGAGGTCAAGACAGAGTGAAATTGAAAGAATAAAGTGACCAGAAACCAAGAAAAGTTACTTAGCAGAAAGAGAACAGTACTGGATTCAAAAGCTCAGTGATTGTTCTAAAGCTGCTTTTATTTGTTCCGACTGCTATCGAGTTCATGATTACCGAAAAATGTATTGTTTTCATAACCAGTGTATTTATAAAGTCAAATCACAATACAAAGTTTCTAATATCCAAGTATAGCCACCATTTAAAAATGTTCTGTAGCAAAGTACCTATTTCACAGATTTGTTGGAACACTGATTGTATAATTGTCTCTGTCATAATAAAGATATCAGATGGAAGTACTGAACGTAGAATTTGTTACAAGAATTGGCAAGGGGCTGGAGTGGTGGCTCAGAGGTTGGAGTGTTTTTCTGGCATGCAGGAGGACCTGGGTTCAAACTCCAGCACCACATACACAGCTAAGTGTCAGAAAAACAAAGACCAGATGAAAAAATAAATAAAATTGCTTCTCTCATTTAAAAAAATATAATTTGTTTGAATTCTGGAGGAAATGGGTTTCCATCCTCGTTTTTTAAAAGCAAGTCAGTTGTATTTTGCAGTGTAAATTGTTTTGTGACAAAATAATGATTTCCTTGAAGTGAGCTGTTTCCTGAATTGTGCTCAATTCCATATTTTAGAAGTTTGAAATGATTTCCTTCTAGATGTGAGTTTAGAATGAGGAAGCTGATACACAGAACTGATTTGTACTCCCTGGCACTTGGTATATTCAATGTTATTAAAACCATGGCTGAAATACTTAAATGTTTATTACAAATTCAGAAGGACCATTTTGGAAGAAATTAATTCCACAGATAATGAATAAATAGGTATGTTTTTATTTAAACAAAAGCAGGATTTTTCCAAGTGAGTTCTGGTTTATCCTTGTGTTAGATCTTCTCCCAACTGGAAAGGTGAGGGAACATAGTATGGAAATGTGCTATTCTATTCTCTTGGTATGAAAAAGAAATTTAAGCATCCAGCCAGAGAGACAAACTCACTCACAGCAAGAGAACTGATGGTGATACATCTGAGCATCCCATGAAAGGCCCTGAGCAAAACAACCATCTTTCTTTAATCATTTGGTATCTGGTGTGAATTCAGTGCCAGGTAATGAAAGGAATCATGTCACCTGATCATTTCGACACTCAATTATAGGAGGATCCTAGACTGCTCCTTTAGAAAAGGAGGAACAGAAATTCGATCAGGAAAAATAGGGAAGAAGACCCCACTCTTCTACCCCTTTTTCTCACCAAGCCCAAGTTGGGAGTGGGAGGGAGACAAAAAAATCTCAAGCAAAGTTAATTTCTTTGTGAGTACCCAGCACTGAACACATTAATTAATGAGCTCATTTTTTTCACTTAATTCATTTTATATTGACAAACAAGAATTATGTGCTTATTTTGTAGAATAAATTATTCTGAAAAACAGGCATGTGCTGTACAGTGATATTTTAGTCACTGACAGACATATATATACAATGCTAGTCCCAATAGGTTATAACACCTAGTGACATCACAATCATCTTATTTTTTCTAAGTATACTCTATGATACCAAAAGATGAAACAATGAGTTCTCAAAATAATATCCTCATCCTTAAGTAACACATAACTGTGTGTATGCCTTATGGAATGACTAAATTAAGCTAGTTAATATATATGTTACCTCATATGCATATTAATTTTCATGGTGAGAATACTTTAAATATTCTCTTTAAACTAGAGGAAATTTTCTTCAATCTAAATACGGACCAAAGCATTATGTGACTGCCTCCACTTTTATCTAGAGACAGGAAGGAAAATAGCTTCACAGAGTTGGTTTGAATAGATTTTGGCATTTAAACTATGAATAACATATAGTAGCATAGTATTTAATCCCAATGTAATATTTAACCTTCATGTTGATACTGAAAAAGCAAAGAAAAGAAGTCATTTGTGGTTGTGGTTAGGAAGCAACAGGACAAGTGTACAGGAAAGCTAACCTATTGAAATCACTGTGGATTCTAGCAAGAGAACATTTTTATTTATATGCCACATGGTCTAGTTTATTATAAGTATCTAACAAGCTCAAAATTAGGGCACACAATCAAAGTATGTACTGTATTTACAATAGAGTGTGTTTTAAATATTTTAGGGAAAATACATTTATGCTTTCAATTTATAGATTATGTAGTTAAACTAATATAGAGGGAAGTGTCAAAAAAGTTGACGCTGTTTGTTTCATAAAATGTAGTAATAAAGTTGTCCCCAATAACAAAGCATCATGTTACTCCCTGCCCATCATGGAGTTATTTAAAAAAAATAACTATTTACTAGACTCTGGAGCTATCCATCACATCTAATAAAAAAGTCATTACAGAGACAAATTTTTCCTCAAACAACTTTGAGTTTAAAGGAATTCACTTAGTGGGTCAAGGCAGCAACATAAATCATGATGCAATTTATTATACAAGCAAACTTGTTTCTTATTAAATTGATTGGCCTAAATAGTGTAGTGAGGCAAATGTTATAATTTAATTCCTTTAGGAAATAGGAGTCTATTCTTATATTTTTCATACTAAATAAGCTGCTTGTTGTAACCTAATAGCATATACCATTAGCCAAAATAAACCAATGGTGAATCTATGAGTCTTATTCAGAAAATCATAATCATAAGTACATAGATTCAAATGTAAGTTAGGTTGAAATTATATATATATATATACATATATATATATATATATATGAATGTTTAGCTTAAAATTACATTACTTGATGGAGTCATAGAGGATATGTTCCTGAAAATATATTGGTTAATATATTGTTTCTCTTTAATTGAAATATCCTAGCTATGTAATGTACTTTAATTTGAAATTCATACCCACAAACATTTTTCAATAGCTTTTGAAAAACACCCCTAGCAAACTGTACTATATTCTTTCTTAAATCATGTCTTTATTTTGGTATATGTTTGCATTATAAATTAAAACCAACAGGCACAAGTGGTTAATGATATTACATTACAGACTTAAATATATATCTTTGTTTTATTAGTTCATCACATAAACATGGAAAAAACATTGGATTCTATCATTCAAACCAATGGTTTTAAAATTGTTAGCATACAGTTTATATATATATATATATATATATATATATATATATATATATATGATTACAGATTTCATCATAGATCTCTCATTTAATTTGCTAGTATAATAAGAACTTGATAGCAACAACATTTGGAGTGTTATTTTTATCTGAAAATATTAAGTTGCCTTAATTACATTTTCCCTTAATAACTTAAAATTGAACTTTTTGTTATTGTTTTCAACAGCTGAAGATGCCTGTGGAGGAACAATGAGAGGATCCAGTGGTATCATTTCCAGCCCTAGTTTTCCTAATGAGTACCATAACAATGCAGATTGCACTTGGACCATTGTAGCAGAGCCTGGAGACACAATTTCACTGATATTTACTGATTTCCAAATGGAAGAAAAATATGATTACTTAGAAATAGAAGGTTCTGAGCCACCTACAATATGGTGAGTAGACAATTTCTATTAACCTTAGCATAGATGTCCTTGTCTAAAGCAAACAGCAGAACAAAGACATATGCATGGATCTTTGCTATAGATATTTTAAAAGATCACATAGTTAAAGGATAGTTATAAGGGGCAGTTGTCAGACCTGAGAGAGAATTTTGAGGACTGAGGTACTGAGATAACAGAATGAAAATTTGAAACATGGAAATTTTCATTGGTATTGTCACCCCGTCAATGAAAAGCAATCAATAACTTTACCACAATTTAAGGAAATAAAAGTTGTTCCTGTTGTCATGTACAGTTGTGTTCCTTAGCATGCTAAACCATACTTGGTGGTTCTTTTCAAATTATGTGAATAGTCTTGAAATTATTTTTCCTTTGTTTATGAGATAGATCATTCATTTATCCAGTTATCTGAAGGAAAAAAACTTAAGCACCATCATCTGCTGAACATGGTTTGTTTCTTTGGACTCATGGCACTGATGAAAAATATAAAGGATTCAGGACATTCTTTTAGGGTATAATTTTTTTTAAATAAAATGTTCATAGTAATTTAAGATGTATATCTTCTGATATTTTGGACCACATTATGAGACAGTAATTGAGTAAAATAACTGTATCATGGATGAACGAAGAAATAGGTAAAGCTCGTCTAAGAATAATGGGCATTTATCCAAACAATTACATGAAGAGGTTTGAAATTTCAAATGATTATTCTTACTGAAGTATAGAGTTTGATGTTAAGTGGGGCTCAATTAATGTAAGATCACTTAAGAAGTGATTGCAGCAATTGCAGAAAAGATCATAGTAACTTGGATTAGAGTTGTATTAACAAGATAACTAGAATAAGTGGAGAGATAGTAGGATATATCACCAAAGGAACTTTGTAATGGACTGGGGAGTGAGAATGAAGGTAGTATTTTATAGAATGAAACCTGATTTTCTGATCTGACCAAATTGTAAAGGCCATAGTCATATTTGGTGGGTGGAAAAATGTTGATGGAAAGTAAAGTTTCGCATGGGAAACAAATGAATATGGACATTTATTTTAGATACATTTAGTTTCAAGTCTCTTTCAGATATACTATTAGCACTATTTTACAGATAGCTCTATCTGTAAGATTCAGAGTCTCAAGGGTAGAAGAATGACACTGATATTTAGTTGACACTGATGTTATAAAACCCAATGGGTTCAATAAATTAATTAGACAGAGACATGACAGAATGTGAGGAAAGTGGAATGAGTACTTAAAATGTAAATTTACATCAACAAATACAAGGTCTAGGCTCAGAAGAGTGATCTTTCAAAGATTGAGGCAATGTGTTCAGAAACTTAGGAGGAAATGTTGACAGAAAAGGTATCAGAGAGACAGAAGAGTGTGAGGAAGAAAATTAGACACACTTATTGACTGCTGCTGAAAGGACAGTACACAAATGTTAAAAAAAATTGTAGTTGACTGAGCTGCAAGTAATACACTGTTTCTATCACTGTAGACACTAATTTTTAAATATAGGACAAAAGTAACACTGAGACATACTCACATTTTCCCCCTTCCTGCTTCAATCTCAGTACAGAGTTATATATCTACTTTTTACCATGATAAATTTTATATCAGAGTACAATAAAACTGAGCAGAATACTGGTTAAAAAGTCACATAATTTTAGACCTGCTTTAGAAGTTGCTATTTCTACAGTGATTCATCATCTATTCATATCAAAGTGGATGATGATAACATGAATTTTCCAGTAATTATATTTCTGATATATAAATGATGTCATTAAAACAGCAGTTGTTAAACATGTTAAACAACTTTAAAGTTATTAAAATATTTTGCTAAAAGATATCATGGAGAAATTGGAAACACTGTTCTGTTGCACCAGTTCCTTTGCTAGTACTGAACTCCAGAAAAAAAAATCTAATACTCTTACCTGGTGGACAATAAATATCCCTGTTTATGTTCATATAGTCACTTTCTCATTTCACATGAAACATTCTTAGTAATGATTTCTGTTTTCTTTCAATATGAGTTGCTGCAACCATATAGATTTTTCAGTAATAGCAGCAGATCCACAAGTTGTTTCTCTTTCCATTTACTCCTTTAAATGACACTGAACTACTTGTATTTATGTCTTTTTTTCTCAGGAAGAAAATAGCAACCAAGAAATTTTGACTTTATTGTCTTTTTCCATTACTGTTACAGTGAATGTTTAGGTAGACTTGTCAAAACTTTTGTTATATGGTATATCAAAAATTACTTCATTTGGCATATTTCTAGAAAACAATACAAATGCCCTAATATTATATTTCTATAAATTCCAATTTAAGGAAAGTGTCAGTAAATTGATCATATTTTTACAGTCAGTTAAATATGATAAAATATCATTCCTTTTAAATTTTATTAGTTGCATAATTGATGTACAAAATGATCTATGAATAATTACTGCAAAACTTTCCGATCTAATTCTAGCCCTCTAATCCTTTTATATTCTTTAATGTTCTCAGACAATTGTAAAGATATGGTCATCAAAATGATACTATTTCATGTGGGATTACACTAAGGGTTCTTCCATATAAGTATGCATGGGTCATAGAACATTTTCAATTCATAATAGCACTCAAAAGAAAAATGTGAACAAGGAGACATTCATGTTCTTTTGATTCAAATTACAAATGGTTTTGTTGATTTCAGATCTCTCATTCAGAGTCCACAAATTTGCCATTAGCTATTACGTATTATAATTTTGCCCTGAAGTTCAGACAGTTAGGCAATGTTTAATATAGTCTTAGTTTGACTTTGACAACACAGACTAAGCCAGCTCAATAATCATGTATCACAAAGCATAATAACAGTCAGCCTGTGGATTACTTGCAAGCTGTATTTACTAAAACAAAAAGAATCTAATTACAAAATAGCAGCATCATGGCTTAACCCAACAGGAAAGCACAATGAATCCATATAATTATTATGAAACAACAAAACTTTGTGAGACTTGGTCATGTCAACTGATTCCACTGTAATGAAATGAAAAATGACAGGATATAAACGAGTGTGTTTTGGTTTCAGCTTTGACTCTTTTTTCACAGATGACAATGAGTTAGTCATGTTACCTCCCTAGGTTTCAGGTTCCTCACGTGTGACATTCAAGCCTTCTCTTAAGTTTAACACTGTATGACATTATCTGTTCAGTTGATATGGTGGGGGAAAAATTTAAAACCAACTAAATATCACTTTATTAACAAAGCCCAGAATGTAGAGTTGTACAATATATTCCCTTTAAAATTATCTCCCAAGTTGATTTGTGTTCTTATTAGAATTTCATTCATTCAATGATCATTCAACAAGTACTTATCAGTGAATCAACTACATGGCAATATTGTTCTAAGTGCTTCCATAAGTGAAGTAACAAAGAGTCCTGTTTGTGAAGATCTTAAGCTCTTTCTAGGGAGAAAAATAATAAACATTTATAAACATAAATGAGGTAAATAATACATACTGTCTAGAGAGTGATAACAAGGTAAAAGTTGGAACAGAGTAAGTAAGGTCGGTCAGAATGGCAGGGGTATAGTGATGCATGTGTAACCTACATAATTGAAAAGCTGAGGTTTGAACAAAGTCTTGAAGAAAGTAAGAGAGTTGGCCAAGCAGATATCTCAACACTGAGAATTCCATAAAAAGAGACATCAAAGAAATGTACATAAAACATAATCAAACTTTTTGTGGCTTCAAAAGTAAGATCATGGGTAAAATGCAATGTCCCTCAAGAGTTTTGACCACAGTAGTAGCATGACTGAATCTATCAGTAAAAATTATTATGGCTACTATACAGCAAACAAACTATGGAAAGGAAAGGAAAGGGTTAGAGATTATTTATAATATTTAGGATTTAGGTTAGAATTTATGATTATTGGACTAAGGAAGTAGCAGCAGAGGTGTTAAAATTTATTAGAATTTTAAAATACAAGTTGACAGACTTTCTTAATGAGATGTGAAATTGAACAAAGAGAAGGATAGGTCTCAATAATTTGACTTGAATAATTCAGTAAAAATTATCTAAGCTAATATTAGGAGTGCTACTGATCAAACAATTTTGAAGGAATGATCTGTAACTTAATTTGGACATGATTAGTTTGAGATAGCAAATAAAAAACTAGGTGAAAATTTAAAGGAGTTAGTTGAATATGAGAGTTTTAGTTCACAATTAAAGGTGTGGGCTGGGGATCTAAAATTGTAAGTGTAGAAGTGTTTACTCTTACTTCTACAAGTAGAAGATATTATTAAATTCAAATAGGAGTAAAAAATTGGGTTGAGTCCAAAGGCATTTCAACACTAAAAAGTCAGGAAAAAAGTCACCAGTAAAATTAATTCTTATTCTGGGTGTTCATTGCCCAGCTAAAATTCTATTATCATGAAATAAACGGTAAAGAGTTTTGGGGAGAGAACTAGCAACTTCTAATATACTCCTTTTATTAATGTAATACCTCCAAAGAAAATGTATATAATGGATACTCACGAGCAGTTTACATACTACAAGTATGTACATGTTTATATGTGTGTCTGCACTAGGATGCATTGATACAGGTATTTATCTACAGGTACACGTATATGGGTATGCATGTATAGGTATAATTTTGCATTGATTAAAGATGATGATGCTTTCAGAAACCACATCATTAGGTAAATTTGTCATTGCATGAACATCACAGAGTGTTCTTACACAAACTAAGATAACCATAATGTCACTAAGTGATATAATCTTATGGGCCAACATCATGCCTGTATACCTGTGATCCCTTACTGACCAAAACATTAAATGGCACATGACTATGTATGATTGTCTGTGTCTAACTATACATATTGTACATGAATACAGATATATAGATATACAGGTATAGAAATATAAGTATCCATATAAGTATTCATATATGTATGCATTTCATATATGTATTTATTTCTATATATGTATATGCATATGTATTTATGTGTGTATATAGATATATATCAGAAAGATAATATTAAATGTTGAGCAATATTTCTCAAGTATTTCTTTTAATACCTACATCCGAAGTGCCTGCATTATTTGTTGAAGTACAGGTTCCCAAATGTATTGGTTTACAGTCTATAGGCATCAGTCCAGGAAATCTGCAAACCAGATGATTCAAATATATATTAAATCCGGACTACTTTAGCTATAGAAATTAATACCATAAGTTTGGTTTTATCAACATTACAACTATGTCATGAAATTGTCCTATGATCATCCCTCAAGAACTAAAGTATCAGGCTGAACTGGTGGCTCAGCAGTTATAGTGCTTGCTTGGCATATGTAAGGATGCGAGTTCGACCCGCAATATCACGTACACAACGAAGTGTTGGAGCAACAAAAGCCACATGAAAGCTAAATAAAATTGATTCTCTCTCTCTCTCTCTCTCTGTCCCTCTCTCTTTAAAAAGAAAGGAGCGAAATATTTCTTATTATTCAAATTTGACGGACAAATTAACATGACCTAGCAAACTAATCAGGCTAATTATGTATTAAATACATATATTTGGTATGAATTTATGTAATAAATAGTGTAAAGATTGTGCTAGTAGATTATCACATTGTCTAATTAAATAGAATAAGTTACTCTATAGGCAACTGTTCACAATCTTCATACAAAAACACACAAACATTAATCTAATCAAATAGGCACTCCTGTTTATTACCTTACTTTTGACAATAATTAGACTAGCAAATTAATTAAAGCCATTAGTCTGAAAATTAATACTTCTCCATTGGGTAAAATGACTTAAATAACTATTATGATTTTGAACTACTCCCATTTTGGCATGATAAATTGTAAAGTTAGACTGGATCCTTAAAATCACACTGCCCTATTTTCTCATTGGAGGAAGAGGAAACCAGGATTTAGTATTTATACTGAGAAACCAAGTTGAGAATGGAGATCTTTTAATGCCTGCTCCAGTGTACATTTTCATTATATCAGCTCTTGTTGTTAGATGCACAAATAGGACTTTATTCATTTATATGTAGATATATATTTCTTTTAAAATCATATTTGATATATATTCTTTTAAATAGTATATATCTATGTTATATCTCAATAAAATTTTTCATCTATCAAACTGGCATATAAATATATAGCATAAATTAATGTTTTTAAACATAGCCTAAACTTGATATATAATATATATATACATATATATATTTGTTGATATATAAATCTCTTATTTCTTCAGAATTAGAAATTGCCCCATATAGCTAAGAAAGCCTGATATGTTCAACTTATCATTTTTACTGTCTTTAAATATATTTTTTTCTGCCTTAATTAAAACCTGTTTGGCAGTGTAAAAAAAGTTGACAATGTGTAGAAGGCTTGCTCATCCATGGAAAAAGACTCACATGCTAGATGAAACTAGAATTAACATAAATATCAGGTGAATATGGAAAGAAGCATTTTCAGTAGTTTTCCTAGTCTAACCAGGCCAGTTCCATTTAAATGTCAAATAATTCTTTGCTGATTCTTAGGTGCAAATTTTTAATTCTTACAAAGTATACCTTACATGTTTCACATAAAAATTATATAAATAAAATTATAAATGATTTCCTTATTTTAATAAAATATATATAACTTTCATATTTATTATAAATGTAGATATTTATGATCTGCATTTCAAATCATCTAATTGTTAGTGCATAGAAAAATAGTTCTTCACTAATTTTTTATATCTTTAAGAATGTGAACTTAAATGTATTACTGAATATGTTATATACATTTCAGTCCCAAAGAATACCTAGGTCCATGTAAGGTAGTGAATACCTATTCTGCTTTTAAATCTAAGAAAGTAATTACCTATATAAAATATTTTAGTTATAGCATACATTATCCAAAGAGATATTTAAATTCTAAAACAAAAAGGTGTACATCTGATTCAAATTTTTCTTTTTTCAATCTGGTGTGATCTTTCATAAAGATATAATAAGACAGTGTAAAACTAAATAAAAGTTACAGCATATATATTATGAACAATTTCATGATGTTTTTCAGCCTAAACACCAACTATGTGTCATCATGATCCAATCAGAGATTTCCATATGCATGCTTCATAATTTCTTTCTCTCCTTACTTACTCTTTACTTCCATAAAGTTCTATCATGAATATTACACAGAGTCACTACAACTACTTTTGACACTTTAAATTCCAATATTATTCTTGTTTACTTCCTCCATCTGTGTTTTTAAAGTTAATCATAAATTCAGTGTTTGAAGTTTTTGGCAATTTATTAACCTATGACTTGTCTTTAGTCTTTTGAAGACACAATTTCCACTTTGACAGGAGAAAAGTGTGAAAGAAGCAATGTGTCTAATGTAAGTTTGTAACTATAGCAATCAGAAAAAGGCCTACATTCCTTCTGATAGTTTCTAATTTCTCTCTGAAGAAAAAGTCAAGGTCATTGTTGCAAGTGAGAGGAGGTGGTGGGTTAGGATATTTTAGGAGAGTGGAAGTTATTTGAAATATTTTCCTTGGAGAACCACGGAGGAAGGGTTGCTGAAAAATGTTCTGAATCTATTTGAGATTTTACAATATGAATTTATAGTAGCAACAGTTTATAAGATTGGATAATATTTCTGCAACATGGCTTGGCAACTTCTTTGTGATCATAATAATGCAATCAATGGCATTCCTGGGTCATGAGGTATCACACCAATAGAGAAGGAGTTGAAGATGTTGGTAGAGCACAGTCTGGATAGGGGAGGAAGAGATTTCCATTGGAGTTCACCTCTACTAAGCACATTAATTTTATCTATAAATTTTATCTTTAAATTAATATGCCCATTTATTCCCAAGAGCTTATATTAAAAGAAACAAATGCCAATTGTAAATCTTAAAATCTCTAAGATAAGAAAGAATATAAAGTTTTACTATTATATTTGTCATTTTATATGTCTGTAATACACAGAAGTCTTGGATTGAGTTTTTTAATAAAATTTCAAGTATGCTAAATTCATTCATTTTAATAAGATGGTTTTCTAAAACAATTAATTCCTGATAATTCAACTTAAGCTGTTTCAGTCATTCATTTGGAATGTTACCTGCTGTAGCTCTCCTCCTTTACCGTAATAATTTTCATGAAACTAGTCTAAGCCCAACTTGATTAATTTCCTTTATATGCTAAATTCTTATGTGTTCCTCAAAACTCTTGCAAGTAAGTAATTTTATCCTGAGTGCTTTGATCTTGTGGATTCAAAACCAATTATCCAATTCATATATAATAATTTACATGCAAAGTAAACATAAAAGTCAAACCTTAAATTCTGTTTTTGAACTCACTTCTGATTGAGCGATTAAAGATAAAGTTTAAAATTCACTCCTCCCCGCTATAATACCTTTCTGAAGTATGATGCCTAACATTTTTCCTGAACATTTATGTTTTGTTCAACATGCCTTTCTATTTTATTACACATCCATTAAATGCAGGAAATAGTCACAATGATGAGGATAGGCTGGTATTTTCTTTTATTATCTGTTTCTTAACATATGCACAGAACAGTGGAGAGAATTGGACCCTGCAAACTGTTATGAATTTTTCAATTCAGGAGAATGCAGAAGACATACCAGAACTAGAAAGAGTCAAAAAAGAAGTATCCCTATAGCTCTGAGAGAAAATGTGGGCCCATTGACCCTTGGTTTCCCACTCAGAGAGCCAGAAATATGAGCAAATAGATTTCTGTTGTTTAATGCTTCCCACTATATAGTACTTTGTTATACCAGCTTTAGGAGCCTATTAAACCAATATTGATTTTCAGGAATGTATTTGATTTTCAGAGTACACTTAAGAGGATGGCTGTAATTGATTCTTTCATAGTGCATAATACTTAAAGATTAAAAGCAAATAATAACATAAATTAAAATAGTATTGTTATTTGTGTTTCCATAATACTAACATAAGATGAATGTGGAAGAAATGAAATATAAATTTCCCAATTCTAACAATAGAGAACTAAAAGGTATAGGGGTAGATTATATTCATTTTCATTTTTATTGCTTAATATAAAAACAGAAATAATGATATAGATGAGCATAACTGATATTGGGGTAAAATGTGATCAGAGCTTTTTTTATGATGAATCTTGCTTGATTAGAACTAAAGGAAATATATTTAAATGATTTGAATCATCTATTTCAGCCAAATTTGATTTGTCTCACTGGAAACTACACCTAGGGAAACACTTCTTTTGTAAATTTGACAAGCAAACATGCAAATTTTACTCTGACCAGCTGTTTTATAATGAATATATTCACATTAGCAGAATATTAGTATTATGCCTGCTGAATTAAAAACTTTTTTAAAGAGAGAAGGACAGTGAGAGAGAGAAAGAAATAATCAATTTTATTTAGTATTTCAAATGGCTTTCATTGCTCCGACACTTAGTTGTGTATGTGCTGTGAGGGTTCTAACGCACATCCTTGCCCACGCTAGCCAAACACAGTAACCGCTGAGCCACCGCTCTAGGCCCAATGACTTTCTTATCTGGATCTCCATTACCCTCTCACACACCTGACATGTAATCCTCACTATATCACAGTAGGGAATTTAGTCTGTTTAGCTGTACAGGGAGCTCCTCAAATACAAAAATTGTTCCTGTATAAGTATTCCCTGTGTCTAGCATAGTGTTTGGCATGTGTTAGATGCTAAAAAAAAATACTTGTCATTTGAATCACTTACAAAATTTGCAGTTTTATATTGTTTTATCCAATCCAAATGCAGCTTATTTTAATGCCATTTTCAATCAATAAAAAGCGTTTTAGCAATATAATTTCATTAGGTATATATCATGGAATTTTATTTCACTTTTACCTTGTACACAGATGAGTGATGGACAATATGATTTGTTTTATTTAAGAGAGCTGAATTACATCTATTAGGCAAATAACACGAAGCATTTGCCAGAGTCCATGCTAAGAACTAAAGAACCAAAACTCTACCCTTGCTCATAGGAGACCTAAAGCTGATCTCCTTGCTCACAAGAGATAGAAAAATGAAAATTTCAAAATATAAGACAAAAGGTGTTATGCAAGCCCAAAAAAGTGGTGTTTCTACCTTGAGATGATAGAGTGTGGAGAAAAAAATTAAATACCAAGACTTTTTATTATAATAATTATAATTTAAAGCACTTCAATATCTCATCTCTATGGTTCAAAAGATTACTGCTTCATCTCTCAATGCTCTTGAATAAGAATGTCTCATACAAGTCATCAAAAAGTCTAAGTTTTATAACAGAGAATTGAAGCAGTGATCTCAGTGACATCTCAAAGAATTTCAAAAATTAATATTGAATGGAAAAAACCTCTTTGAAAATATCTTAACTTCAATAGGTAAGGATTTGAGTTTTATCCTTCTACTGTGCCATTCCTTTACCTCATGTCTCATTTGTATGAGTTGCTTGTGTCAAAGCAACTGTAATACAAAAAGATTACAGTTCCAGTAACACTCAGAGTCTTCAGTTTTCTCAAATAAGCATCAAATCCTTTAAACTCAGTATGCTATCTAATATACAACCTTTCTTTGACTTTAAATTCTGGTAATGGCCTGGATATAATGTCCTCTCTACTTAAGAAAAACAAAATGTAATCAAGTTGAATGTCAGAAAAATCAGAGTGTGATTCTAGGGAAAATTGTTTTGGTTACTCTCTCACTATTACCAGCAAGTTTATTTGGGGAGTAAGACTACCTATCGTGTAAACAGAAATGTAGATTTTTTTTTATTAATATAAGAATTTTATACTGGTTAATCTTAGAATATATTACAAATAGCTGCCCTTTCATCAAGTATGCTCTGAATAATGATATTCATTCTTTTACTATCTCAGTCACATGTTCACCTTTATAGCTATTGTCCTCCCCTACATGTGGGGGCTATGTTCTAAACCCCCCAGGCAACACCTGAAACCCAATTAGTACAAGACCTTAGATGTGCTATTTTTTAATACAATGTCAACTCTTAGTATTTCTGAGTTCACATTTGTGGATTCAATCAACCTCAGATTGAAAATAATTTGAAAAATACTGTGTCTGCACTAAACATATATAGATATTTGTTGCTTGTAATTGCTCCCTATTGTATAACAAACATTTACATACCATTTACCTTGTATTGGTATTATTAGTCATCTAGAGATAATTTAAAGAATATGGGAGGGGACTGGATAGGTGGATTAGCAGTATCTCACATGCCTTCCATGCATGAGGACCCAGTTTTGAATCCCAGCACCACATACACAAATAGGGTTCAGAGCAACAAAAACCCTGATGAAAACTAAGAAAATTAACTCTCTCTTTCTCTCTCTCACAGTCCCATTATCTCTCTTGAAAAAAAAAGTAAACTGTATGAAAGGAGGTGCTGGGTTGTATGCAACTATTGAACCATTTTATATGAAAAAGTACCTTGAGCATCTGTGAATTTTGATATCTGCAAGAGGCTTTGAGGACCAATCCCCTGTGGATACCAAGGAGTGGTGTATTCCTATGATAAAATTTAATTCATACATTAAACAGAGAATGAGATTAACAAAAAGCAAAAATAAAGTAGAACAATTAAAATGATATGTTATTATTATGGTTATATAAAACTTTGGAATTATTTATTTGTGGAATTTTACATTTAATATTTTGAGACTATTGATTGTTGGTAACTGAAACCATTGAAGAGCAGTGGATAAGGGAGGAATACTGCATTTGATTTTGAAGGATAAATTAAGATAAAGATAATATATATATTTAAAAAGAAGATGAATAACAAAAATTATATTCAAATATCCTTTTTCCTGAATCAAGGTTGCTAAAAAGTCATAATAAAAATCCTTGCCCAAAGAAGTTTCCTTTTAGTTAAAAGATTTTCTGCCAGTGAAACAAAGATTTTCTAAGAGGCATTGCTTCTGTAATATTGAATGTCCAGAAATCACTGGGTACAAATTAACTATTACCCCAGTCATCCCAGTGCCCCTGGATTCAGGAGCCCTTGGCTTGGTTTCCTGTAAGCAATGGTCTGGTTCTGAAGGTTTATATGAGTCCTGCTTTCTGCGGCCTTTACATGTAGATGTGGTTCTTGAGAAAATTCTGTTTAGCTGTTACACTGTGAATAGGGCAAGAAAAAGACCCACCACTTACCTAACTCTTGATATTTTCAAATTGGTTTTCCCCACAGAGGAAAAAAATGGAATTTATAATGAAGATTTCCACCTTCAATGAAAGCTAATATGGTGCTCAAAAATTAACCACAAGTGAAGCTATTAAACCTTTCAAATTTATGCAAAAGTACCATGACTAAGATAAGACTAAAAAAGTCATGATACAACTTAAGCTTTATGCTCATATATTTCAATGAAAGGTAGGCTGAGCTTTCATATGATTACCTTCTGATTTTTTCTTATATTAGAATATTTTAGGGCACAGAACATGGTTCACATTTCATTTACTAAATGAAATCATTTACACAACAGAATCTACATACATGGCTATGGATGTTCATAAAGATTGGAATGGCACTTAATCTTTCTACATGATATCTAATTAGTTTTAATGGGATCTATGTGGCAAAGGAGAGAAAGCAAGGGTTATATACCCGATTCTCCAGAACCATTAAGAAAGAAGAGCTGTGCAGGTGATACAATGTACAACTGTCAGGGGCTGTGCTCACATCTTTGTCCATATAAAAACACTCCTGAGTATTCACAATGCATAGCCTGTGTGACTTTCAATGGCATCCTGCTTAGACATTGAATTTAGTTGGTTGTTTCAATCCTACCTTTGCCAGGATTGTCTTCCCCTGCCCTGATGTACCTGTGTCAGTCAAAAGTTTAACTCATTCAGTTATATCGGATGAGTTAAGGAATGTCTTTTCTAACTTCACACTCCTATCTTTATTTTTGTTTCTAATTTTAATATAAATTTCTCTGTAGAAATTCCAATTAGGCATCTTAGAATCCACAAATTAGATTTTGAGCTGGAGAAATGCATGCTTACTGCTGTCTCCCACCTTGAAAATGATGTAATTCTCAAAATCAACCTCAAATATTGACCCTTTCTGATTTCTGTTACTGCAAACAGGTAATCAGTAAATAGTTAACCAGTGTACAATAAATTCACTCCTTCATTTCTTTCATGCCATTTCTTTTCTTTCCTTTCCCAGTATCACTACTCTAGCCTGTTTACACCTCTTCATGTTGTGTTTTGGAGTAATTTTCTTATAACTAGTCTCCATCATTATATTCTCTCACCCTCTTTTTCCCATAAGTGTTATGTTGCCTTGTATTTTGCAGATATTAACTAACATGTGGCTAAAATCTTGAGCTCACTTTTTCCTTCAGGTTAATTTCAAGCTCCTTGGATTAAAATACAAATCTATAAACAATGTAGACCCCTTCCTGCTCAGATTGTAATTGCTACTGTGAGATCATTTGATTATCATCAAAAGAATATAAGTATGCTGAGCAAATTAACTCATGATTAATTTTCACACTGTCTTTCTCATGTTAAATAATCCTCTTCCCTGAAAAGTCATTATTTTGAGACCAAATCTATTCCCATTTTAAACCTTGAATGTTCACATTTTTCAATTGAAAATGTATCTTTTATCTTTGCTTTTTTGTATGTAGTTTGCTATCATGTAACTGAGGGAAAACCTAAATAAAGCTTCAGTTCCTTTTAGCTGACTTAAAAAAAAAACCACTGATTTTGGAGGTCACGTAGGATGGAAAAATATTTTATTAGTCTCCCACAACCTTTCCTGGAGATGAAATCTCTGATATATGGGTCATAATAATGGTTACCAAGCTTACTTTCTAGGGACTTGAAGGCTGCTTTTCCTGAAAACACTGTCAATTGGGCCTGAAAAAGTGTTCGATGGATAACTAAAACTGGATGAAAAAGCTTGGTGTCTGTTTTTATGTTGTACCTGTAAGCTTTGTCAGATTGCACTCAACTCTACATGTAGATTCATAGTCATTTAATGAATATTTGTCAGGAAGTGGTAATACAAAATTTATTTGTTCTAAACTTACCTAATCTTTATCCTTTCCTTTAAGGTTGAAGACACCAATATAAGAATAATTAAGATACACTCAAGCTTTATAGGGGCATTATAACTTTATGATTATGTGTGTACCAAATGGTATAGCTTTTATGCAAATCACCGGGGTTTGCAAGGTCCCATTCCAGACCACTGGAAAGGTACCTAGAAGTCTCCCATGATCAGTTTTCTCTTATCCTAATTCCTCTTTCTTTCTTTCTTGCCTAAGGTTAAAAGGAGCTTGAAAGTTATGCTGAGTTAAACAGGTCTCTATTGAGAACAGTCTGCCATATTCTTGGTTTGCTATGTTTCTAAATAAATCTTTTTTCCTTCCCAATAACTTGTCCTGGAGCCACTGAGCCTGTTCAAGTGGAAAACACATGAACTTATCTTTGGAAACAAGATTAATGCTTTTATTATAACAGTTGTTTTCATTTTGTTTTAATATTTTTAATCCTTTTCTTATAGTCTTTAAATCATTTTACTTTTTAAGTTGAGATAATTGCAGATTCACATTCATTTTTTGGAAAATCATTCAGAGATCCTGTATTCTCTTCACCCAGTGTCCAATGGTAACCTCTTGAATATTTAGAGTATGATATCTCTATAAGAAAAATGACTGGTAGACTCCATCAAACTGATTCTGATTTCATCACTTTTACTTGCACGTGTGTGTGTGTATTTAAATTTACATAACTTTATCACACTTGTAGATTTGTGACTACTACTGTGATGATAAAGCAATTCCATCACAAGAATTGCTTATGCTGCCCTTTCACAGCCATGGCCACCTTTTTCCTTTCCCTAATACACGATCCTAATCTGCATCGCTGTAACTTTGTCACTTCAAGAATACTATAATTACTTTGTGTGTGTGTGTGTGAGAGAGAGAGAGAGAGAGAGAGAGGAATAGTGAGAGAAACAGAAAGAGAGAAGCAATTTTTGTTTAGTTTTTCTTGTGGTTTTCATTGCTCAGACACTTCACCGTGTACGTTGTGCTGGGGTTTGAACTCTGGTCCTCATGCATGTCAGGCAAGTGCTGTAACTACTAAGCCACTGCTCCAGCACCCTATAATTACTTTTTAAAACTATGTCTTGATTTTAAAACATGCAATAAATTGTTTAAAATTTTGACATCATTGTACTTCCAGTAGCATTGTAGATTTAAATTGTTTTCCTAGATGTGCAATATTACAAAACATTAGCTACACTATTATGACATTGTTTATAGTTGTATTTTCATCCTTTTATCAGGAATCTACTCTACTCTTACAGCTGAGAATACGCCTTTTTTTTTTTTTTTAGCTGAATATGGACTTACAGTTAAGGGGGAATAATAATCAAACAATCAAGAACAAATGTATATTCACATAATTAGTCATAGCTGATGCCATTCCATGGTTTCTCCCCTTGAGTTCCACATATTTCCCCCAATTGAACCCTTGTGTTAAATGGACTTCTCATGGAGGTCGGAGATTTCTGTCTGAGTTGATTCTCCCATATTCCCTCCCTCCAGTCTCCTTGATATCCTTCCTAATCCCTCCCCCTCCCTTGCCCCATTCCCTACATCTCCAGGTATCCTAGGCAAGATTCCCCTTGTTTGTGTAAAAATTCATACATGTTGAGGTTATTATTAGCTTAGCCATCTATCATACTGTTTCCGGTTGTGTTCTAGCTTCCACAAACGAGAGAAAACATTTAGCCCTTGAGTCTCTGAAATTGGGATACTTCACTTAGCATAATTTTTGCCATCTCCATCTATTTGGCTCCAAAAGCCATAATATTGTTTTCTCTAATGGCCAAATTGTATTCCATTGTATACATGTACCACAGTTTTTTAATCTACTCATCAAGTGAGGAGCATCTGGGTTGGTTCCATAGTCTAGCT
>PVKS010028616.1:0-26239 GCA_004027875.1 Aplodontia rufa
AAGATTTGAATTGGTTAACCGTGTTTTTCAATCCTGATAGTTCTGCTACATCTCTTTTCAGAATGTCAATATCCTTGTACAGCTGATCTTTCATCTCCTGGAATTGGTCCTTAATATCTCTGTAGAATTTGTCTCTCATCTCTTGAAATTGCTCTTTGATCTCTTTCCTTATTTCCTCTCTCAACTCTTTGATTGCATTACTAATCATAGTGCTGACACAATGTCTTTGGTTTTCATGTAGGGCCCTGGCTATGGGATCCTTAGGGGGAGAGCTCTGGGTTTGAGGAGAGTTATTTCCCCTTTTCCTCATTTTCTGAGTCAGAAAGCTTGTCTTTTATTTCAGCCTTGATACTCTTGTTGGAGAAATTGGAGCTTCTTATGACTTTGCTTCATTGTGAAGAAGAGTTATTTGGTCAATATAGACCACGAGATGCCAGATGGTTCTGTGAGAATTTGAGAGGTATAGACGCAAATACTATTCTGATTCAACTGAAACAGAATAGCTGATGATTAGCACCAATAGTGGCAGTTTTCTTTGAGAGAACTCTCACTGTGTAGTATGATACCAAGCAAGTAGCCGTTTTGAGGAGTTTCAATTTCTTCAAGTGACGGGATCTCTCGTGGGAATCCACGTGCAGACGTGCAGTGTGAGGTGACTCTCAGGAGCGTCACAGAGTCAGTGCTGCTGGGGTGACCGCCATCTTCCTCCAGCTATTTCTTTATTCTTATATTGGAATTTTTTCCTGGGCTCCCAACACAGCTCCCAGCAGGCCCACGAACAGCAGCACCACAGTGGCCCTGCGTGCTGTGGTGCGCACAGAGAGGCAAAGGGCCATATAAGTTTTTAACGAAATAATATCATATGAATATAGATTCTGAAGAATAGATTTACCGCCAAGAATGCCCCCCCAATTACCCACCCTTATCCTTATCCTCCTCTTTCCAAAACATTTCTAAAAATATATTAGGTTGTATAAGATTACAACTTATCCAGATTTAACACGTGATAATAGACCTCCTTTCTCAATGGCCAGGGTCTAGTTCCAGCCTCCACAGATGAGTGAAGACAATATACTCTTGGTTCTCTGGGTTATGCTGATTTCACTCAGCAAATTTTAATAGCACCAAAAAGAATATTTAGAAATAAACTGAACATTGAAACTTGTACACTGAAAACTACCAAACATTTCTGAAAAAAATAAAGTAGTTACCTATAAATGGAAGGACATTTCCATTTCAATATTCATGAATTAAAAGACCCATTACCATTAAGATGTCAATATTACCCAAAGTGATGTACAGATTTAATGCAATTTCTATCAAATTTCTCAATGTCCACTAATTACTAGGGAAATACAAAACAAAGCATATTGATACACTACTTCATATCCATTACAATGACTATTATGGAAAAAAGACAAAATAATTGTTGGCAAGAATGTGCAGAAATTGGAACCTATGCAAACTACTGATAACAAATACGAAATGCTAAAGTTATTATGGAAAACCATATAAGGTTTCTCAAAAAAATTACAAATAAAATTATCATGTGACTTTTCAATTCCACCCAAATGAATTGAGAACAGAGACCCTGACAAATATTTGTGACCATGTGCTCATTAGTAGCCTTATTCACAATAACCAAATAGTAGAAGCAACAGAAATGTCTATCAACAGTTGAACAGATAAGGAAATGTGGTAAATGAACACAATATAATAGTATTCACTTTAAAAAGAAGAAAATTCCACTACTTGCTACAACATGGACCTTGAAGACATTATGCTAAGCCACTCACAAAAAGGTAATGCCATGTAATTCCACTTAGATTAGAATTCATAAAAGTCTCCAACTGACAATTAAATGTGCAAGCAACATCAGTCTTGATCTGAACTTGTCCTCTGGCTCCACCCAACTACATGAGTCTGGGAAATAAAATTATACCATGTTCTGGGAAGAAAGAGAGCCAACAGTAGTTTACGAAGGGTCCTCTAGTACACAGTGGGCGTACCTTCCTTTCTGAAGGGGAAATACACTCATCCTTTTTACCAGAGGAGACAAACGGCAGTTGTTTATTCAGTTTCAAACTCCAGCAGTTCTGTGTGTTGTTGAGCATTCCCTCTAATTCCTGATGCAGCTATTCTGGAATAAGACACTTAAAACTAAAAAGAGCAGTCACCTGCCTGGTATCTCCAACACTCAGTAAAACTAACGAACCTTGGAAGATGGCAGTAGTTATTCCATGTCAATGCTGTGAGGGTTGCTAACCTTGGGAAGGACCTCTACTTTTATCAGACAGAGGCTCCCCAGTTCACTGGTCCTAAGTTCTTGGTTCCTTTCCATTATCTTCCTTGGTACTTCTGAAGTAGGCACCAGAGAACATTCCATTTTGAGGGGATGAACAGCTTTCTTAGTCCCTTTCCTGCTTGAAGAAGTTGCATGGGTCATTTTAGTTGCAGTCACAGAAATGTTGCATGTGTTTGGGGGGCATGTGTCTTTTTAACAGTGTAACTCTCTTGGAATTTAGCAGACTTCTTGCAGCAAGATACCATCAGGAACATGTGTGCACAGCTGTGTCACAGCTCACTTTCTAGGTATGCTGGTTAAGTGTGTTCTCTCCCTTTACTTCTGCCCCACAACTTGTGCCTCCTAGACTTTGTTTTCTCTCATGGCATTAGCGCAGATACTTCAAACTATCACACTCCACTGGAAGGCCCACAGCCATATTTTTTTTGTCTGAGCCATTAGATGGGCTGGGTGGGTTTACTAGGTGCAGCAAATGCTGGTCACACTCCTGATGTGGTGCTTGGCACTGGTCTATTTTAATCCACCTGTGTTGATCAAAACATTTTCAAATGCTACCCTATAGAGTTGTAATTGATTTTCCTACCTTTTATGTTCCTGAATTTTGGACTCCATCTAGTGCCTTGAATTTCTATTTGTAAACAACCACTTTATTTTGTTTTTATGTAAATATATTTTATTTTTTGTGATATGATGACAGTCTAAGTTTTCTTTTCTCCTACTTTCCTTTTCTCCTCCTTTTCCTTTTCCTCTCCTTCTTCTTCTTCTCTTTCTCTCTCTCTCTCTCTCCCTCTGCCATTGTTTGATCATTGATTTTCACTGCTGATTACTGAAAGTCCAAGATCAAGGTATCAGCAAATCTGATGTCTTGGAGGGCTCACCTCCTAATTTATAGACATCCGCCTTCTTCCTGCTATGTTCTCACAATGCAGAGAGCAGAGAAAGAGGAAAGAAGCTATCTGATATTTCTTTTCCTGCTCCAAGAGTTTTTTTTATTATTACTATATTGAGATACCATTAAATTTACAATCAAAATCAATTTTTTGCAATATTTGCAATTTAACCCAAGGCTTCACACATGCGAGGCAAGTGCTTTACCACTTGGTTACATACTCAAGTCATTTTTATGTTATTTTGAGATACAACCTGGCTAACTTTCTCAAGCTATCCTTGAACATGTAAACCTCCTGCTTCAGACTCCCAAGTAGCTGGGATTACAGATGTGTGCAACCAGGTCTAGAAAAATCATTTCTATGCATATAGTTCAGGAGTTATAAATGCATTCACAGTGTTGTATGACTTTCACCACCGCCTTCTTCAAAGCATTTTCATCTTCCTAAATGGAAACTCTGTGCCCATTAAACACTAAGTCCCAATCCTCCCTCTCCCAGACCCCAGCAACCATGATTCTGCTATTTTTGTGAATCCTTCCTGTCAGAAGGAATCAATACCAAGTAAGGTACATTAATGACAATCAGTTTTCCAGTCTCTTCTCTGGTCACGAGGTATGTGGTACCTGATCTATGCAAGTTATTGTGCACTGAAATTGAATGGTATATTAGTGCATATATGGGTCACCAAACCCTCAGCCTCCCTAAGTCTCCTTTCTCATCTACCCTCAGACCTGAAACCAATGTCACATATTTTAGGCTTTGGGTTTTATATAACCCATTCTCAGTGCCTATTTATGAATTCATCATAATTGGCTAGATTACACCATGGCAAAGAAAACTCCACAGTGTCAGTGACCTAAACAAGAAGTGTAATTTTTCCTTGCATTTTCCCTAGAAGTGCTGTGTCATCCTCATAGTGAGTTTGTTCTTCTGTGGAGAGATGATTCACCATGGCAGAGGGTAAAAGAGCTCAGAAAGTTTCCATCACGCATTTAATGATCAGGTCTAGAAATGGTCCCCATAAGTTCCCTGAAAAATATCCATGACCTGACGTAGTCAGGTGGCTACATACAAGGACAGTTCACTCATAGTCAGGAAATTCAGTGCCAAAGGTGGCTGGAAATTGGATAACTTGAAGAACTTTGAGAAGAGTATTGTTTTATTTTAGTTGCTTTTTTTTTAAACTGTTGTGACCAAAAGACCTGACAAGAACAATTTTAGAAGAGGAAAAGTTTATTTATGGGCTCATGGTTTCAGAGGTCTTAGTCCATAGATGGATGGTCCATCCCTTGGAACTTGAGGTGAGGCAGAACATTATGTTGGAATAGTATGGCAGAGGAAGCAGCTCAGAGCATGAACAGGAAGCAGAGAGAGAGAGAGAGAGCAACTAAGCTTAACTCACCAAATATATACTCCAAAGGCATGCCCCCATTAACCCACCTCCTCCAGCCTTACCCTACCTGACTTCGGTTACCATCCAGGCAACTCTGATCAGGGGATTAATTCACTGATTGGGTTAAGGTTCCTAATCATTTCACCTCTCAGCCTTCTTGCTTTGTCTCACACATGAGCTTTTGGATACCTTTCATCCAAACCTTACCAAGTATTATTATTAGCCCTGTCAGAATGAAAGACTGACTAAATACCATCTCAATGTAATTTTGTATTCACCACATCAAACAAGTCAAACAAGACCTGGTTGGGAGTCCCATTTCTGTTTATATGCTCGGTGACTCTTCTGAATTATCTAGCTTCTCCATTTCCAATTTTCTTATCTGTGAATTGGGCAATAATATTATGTACCTATAGAATATTTATGGATATCTAATCAGATCATGTATATAAAGAGTTTTAGTAAATAAAGAATAAAATTAAAAGCTCTGTCCTCTCAATTTGCTGTTTATTGGTCTTATGCCACACTGCTGGTTACTATAATCACCCAATATTCTTTCTATGGATTTGACCTAATAGAAGTCCTATTCAATTCCACTCTAATCAATCTTTAATCACCTCTGCAAGTATATGATGGTTCTTCCTGTTCTATAATATGCCATTTTGAAGTTCCAAATATATCTCATTATTAATTGCCTTTATTCTGCTAAGGGACATTCAATTACAAAGTTGAACTGGGTATTGTGTTTGGCACTTAAAATGATCCAAACAGGTTCTGGGATACATGTATAAGAGTGTTCCTGGTCCAGCCTCCTGGAAGCTGGCAACCCTATTGTTAATGTGGAATATAGCTACTATCATCATGTTTTGAGCTTAAAAACAGCTTCCCTTTCAGGAATAAGGTATATAAGCTAATAAGGCTATTTCTTTATCTATCTTTGTACTACCTTTGATAAAAGGATTCATCCAACAGTGGCTGCAAAAATCAATGATAGATTTCATTTCAGATTTTGTTTTCTTGTAAAAAAAAATCTTTTGGTATACCCTCACACTGAATCTCACTGAGATGAAAAAGGCAACATAATTAAAAGAAGACATTTTGGAATTATAACTGGTTGCTGTCATCAAAAGTCAATGTCTTATGAATATATGTGGAAAAATAAGCTCACGTTAGTGAGTAAGAATGAAGAATCATACTGGAACGATTGAGTGATTTAGAAAGAGTAACTGCAATTAGAGTGAAAAGGTAATTAGAAATCGTCAAACAGGTAGTTTTGGCAGCACTGCTGAAAAAGAAAAAGTAGAGTAAATTTTCAAGTACCATATATTGTTTTTTGAAGGAAACAGAACAGCTCCTGCAGGATTTTGTAAGGGAAAAAACCTCCAGTCAGCCTTGCCTGATTGAAGAAGCTGGTGCTGTGAGCCAAATTTACTCGACGCAGCCACAGCTGTTCTCACCAGAGAGTTCTCTGTGCCTCCTTTCTTTCTCTCCTTCCCTCCTCTCCTCCAAGAGACGTGATCCAAAACAACTAGGCACTTAATCACATTCCAAAAGACTAACACATGACCATGGTTCTGTGAATGGTTTCCTTTTTAATGGGAGTCAAGAGGCCATACTAATTAATCAAGGATGATAAGACTTCAGCAGTGACCCTGGTCAAGGCTCTATTGTGAGTGGCCTCATTTCTCCTTCCATTTCTCCAATCACACCAAGCAGCAAGGATGTCAATCTTGACTGTATGAAAAAAATGGATTTGCTCCAGATGCTGAGAGATACAATAGTCTGGCTGCATGCAGCCTGGACTTGAGCCAGGAAATAGGTATACTGGGCTTTGATTCAGTTTTATCTAACTAAAATTTCCATTCCCTCATATGTGTAGAGAGTATAATGAGAACTCACAGGGTTGCTGTGAGGATTCCAGTAGTCAAAGCTCTTGCAAACTAGACACAATGAGGTAAATATGATTTCTTACTACAGTTTTTCCAACGATCATACTTTGCAAGTAGATTTAATAGTGATAAAGCTATGGCTTTACAACATCCAAAACTATGTATAACTACACCAGTAGAAATAATGAACATACCCATTTATTCCCAAACTCTAAAAAGATACAGACACAAACCTTTCCTCTATGATCTTATGAGTCAGACTGCTGAGAATTGGTCTCTTCATGATATCCTCCACCTATCTCAGGTACCTTAACTTTATCAATTTGGATTTGAATTCATCTCACCAAAACAAGCTTTCTGGGATCAAGAAGAATGTGGCCAAGTTGCATTCAACAAATATCTAGTGAATTAAAGAATTGTTGGGCAAATGATTCCTTCAGGAACTGGGTCACCAACCTCTTCAGTGACCATAGGGTCTCAATTACCCCACAGGGACCTCAGTGTTCTACCTTTCTAACATGAGCAACTTAAAAAGAATGGCTTATATTTGGGATGGGGTTCAGTCTATGGTCAGTTGGCTCCATTGCTTTTGGGCCTATGCTGAGACAGAACATGATGGCAGGAGGTAGAGGAACTGCTTATCATGTGACAGCAGGGAGGCAAAAAGAGGAAGAGGAGGTGGTAAGTGTCCCATTATCTTCATCAAAGGCACAGCCCAATGACCTAACTTCTTCATGCTAGAACCCACCTCTCATAAATTCTACACCTCCCCGCAGTGCAAGAGGACAGCAACTGAGGTTTCAACATATGGGCCTTAGTGGATATTTGAGACCCAAAAACTAGCACTCAGCTTCCTCTTCTGTCTACATTCACCCCTTTGAGTCCTGTATTATGAACTTTCAAAATTTACCATTTTCTAGGATATATTTCACTCCAAATGAACACTGTTTGAAAGCAAATATTGGATATGAGCCATCTTTACTTCTTCCAATGTACTAGCTTTTTCAGAGCTGTAACCAAAAGACCTGAGAAGAACAAATTTAAACGAGGAAAAGTTTATTTGGTGCTCATGGTTTTAGAGATCTCAGTCCATAGATGGCCAACTCCACTTTTCTGTGCCTGAGGTAGGACAGAACATCATGGTGGAAGAATGTGGTGGAGGAAAGAAATTCAGCACATGGCACCAGGAAGCAGACAGAGAGAGAACTGTACTCATCAAGGACAAAATGTAAACCTCAGTGATCCATTCCTCCATTCATACCCTACCTGCCTATAGTTACCACCCAGTTAATCTATTCAAGTGGATTAATACACTGATTAGGTTAAGGCTCTCATTACCCAATCATTTCACCCCTAAACTTTCGTGCATCATCTCTCACATGGGGACATCTCATATCTAAGCCATAACAGGAGTCTACTTGGATGGTGCTTAATAAATATCCATTATTTTGTTGCAGGAAAAGAAAATATTCTAAGATATTTGTCTTAGCCCATGAAAGCCGCTATAACAAAGAACCATAAATTAGGTAATTTATTAACAGAATTTTATTACTCATAGATCTGAAGGCTGGGAAGTCCAAGCTCAAAGCACCAGCAGATTCAGTGTCTAATGAGAGCTTTGTCCACATAGGTGGTCCTTTCTGTGTTCTCACATGGCTGAAGGGAAGAACAAGCTCCCTCAGTTCTTTTTCATAAAAACATTAATTCCATTCAAAAGGGTAGAGCTTTCATGACCCAACCACTTCCCAAAGGCATCTTAATATCATCACCTTGAGAGTTAGGTTACAACATATAAATTTAGGTGACTGAGGTGGGGCTTCCATACCAATGTCCAAAAGCCAAAAAAGAAATACTGATATCTAAGAAGATGATAATTGATCTATTTGATCAACACATATGAAACACTTAGTGCAGCAGCATCTGGCAAATAGGTGTCTGTATCTATATTCTGTAGTTGTATTAGTCAGTTTTGGGTTACTATCACCCAAACACCCAACAAGGTATTTAGGGTTTCAGAGATTTAGTCCATGTTTGACCGAATCCATTTCTGATCATTTTATTTCTGAATATCACCACATCAACACAGGAAATTTTGAGAGACTCATCTTCAAACCATAACTGTAGCCAAAGCATATCATATGTACTATATATTTTAGGGTGATAGATAATATTGGAGTGTAGTCAGATTGCCTGAGTTTATATCCCTGCTCAATTATTTTCTAACTTCATGACCGTGGGCACGTTCTATAACCTCTCTAAGGATATAAATAACTTAGAGCAGTAGGCTCACAGTATTCACCTCCATGCACAGTGATGGTTGGTTGAACATCCTCATGCTACTGCCTTTATAGTCACCATTAGTCACATTAGCTATACAACCCTGGAGTCACTCAGGAGCTATGCTTAGGCTATTGACTGAATAACGGAGGTACCATCTGCTCAAAGGCAAATTAGAGACTATGGAGCCAGTGTGGGTATCACAAAGGGAAACTGAACAAGGTTTATGATTTTGACTCTCTGAAGTTGTTAGTTACAAGAGCACTCTCCATGGGCAAAGGCATCTGGTATGTATAAACAGCTACTCTGAAGCAATTATGAACATCTCATTCCATCTTCAAAGACTGAGCTGAAATGCAAGCTCCACTTTGCTAGTAATAAAGTTAACCAGCTTCCAGAATAAAGAGATATTTGAATCTTTATATAGTTGCCACCACAGGACTGATGCTTCCAGGTCAACAGAATGATAAGCTATTCTGTAAAAATGTCATCTTCTTGCTGCCTAAAGGAACTTTGCTAGCTAGAGATATAAATAAAGTAAAAATGTAATCCAAACATTGAAAAACATGACTTCTCCAAGGTAGCAATCTGAACTCTAGGCTCAGGATGACATCAGATTATATACCTTGTTATTTAAGGTCAATTAAGTTTAACATAAACTTGAGCAAAAGTCAGTTTTTTTAAAAAATGAACATCCCTGAAATACTTAGATATCAACAACTGGAGAGGTTAACTGACATTTTTATGACAATAAAGCTATAATCTTCAGCTACCTTTGGCAAAAATGTATATATATACTATATGAGACCCATGCAAACACATCGGAGATTTCAAGGAGTTTCCTAGAAGCCAGTCCTCTAATAATAATATGTGCCTTTGGAAGTTGGCCCCATCCAAAAGAATATTAGTTGGCAATAAAACCCAGCAGCCTGGATATGGGAATCCCAGTCTAAGAACCATAATTGACAAAAGCAAGACCCATCTGTAATTAGACCTTGGTTTTCAGTGGCAAAAGACAAAGCATGACAGTCTTCTGATGGCCAGAATTCTACAAGAATGTAGGATACAGTGAACAGGCATCCCCAGGGAGAGGAAAGAAATAACATACCACATTTAAATCCAAAGTTATGGAGATTCAATTGCCAAGAGGCCAACCATATAGCAAACATAGCTGAAGCACCTAGAGGTAGGAAAAATAACTCTGCTTGCATGATGATAAATGGCAACAAATAGTAAGAACAAGAAATGACCATGAAGAAATGAGGAGCAATAGATCTATTCAAGGATAGTACTGCTTTCTCAAAACACACCAGTACTTTCCACATGAAAGCATAGAGTCAGGCTTCTTGGGAAAGCATATAGTTTTTTTGTTCTGTGTTTTTTTTTTAAGAGAGAAGGACAGTGAGAAAGAGACAGAGAGACAGAATCAATTTTTAATAGAGTTTTTCACATGGGTTTTGTTGCTCTGACACCTAGTTGTGTACATGGGTGCTGGGGTTTGAACCCAAGTACTTGCGCATGCCAGGCAAGTGCCGTAACCACTGAGCCACCACTCCAGCCCAGCACATAGATTTTTAATGCAGAATTTTCCAATATTTAAACACGATAGACTCAATATTTAAACATGATAGACTCAAATTTAGACTCACCTAAATTTTTATGTTGTAACCTAACTCTCAAGGTGATGAGCAGTCCTTCCTCTGGGATGTGAAGAGAACCTGTGGTTTTTAACCAGTAAAACATGGTGAGGTGATAGAATGTTTCTATTACATTATGTAAGGCTCTTTCTTGCTCTAAAGCCTTGCTACAGACATGCTCTAGAGACTTTTCTTATTTGAAAGGCCCAAGGGATAACAAACTGATGGTGTCCTTTAGGGACTGCGGTACATCTGGTAGCTGAGTTTCATTGCTGGGAGTTGTAGGCAATCTCCCACTTACTTGCACCAAGAAGTCAAGGACCTTAGCACAAGGACACAAATTCTATCAACTTGAGCCTCCACATGAGAACACAGCCCACCAGTTCCTATACTGGCTAAGCAGAGTACCCAGCTAAGCCATGCCCATACTCCTGACCCATAGAAACTTGAGATAAGAAATGTGTGTGGTTGTCAGCCACCAAGTTTGCATTCATTTTTTGTACAATAGACAGATAACTAATAACACTGTGCAAAATGAACAAACCAGACCTAGGAGATATATTTTCCCATGGACATATAGGGGGGAAAAAGTACTACCTTTCCCTTTCCATTGCAAAGTTCACGGCTGAGAGCTCTATAACACACCAGACACACACACACACACACACACACACACACACACACAAGTCTGATAAGAGAAAAGCATGCAATCATATTTAGTAGAAGATTTACATGACACAGAAGGTCTTCAGAAATGAAGACCAAAGAAAGAGAGAAAACTGTGTATTATTATGGTTATGTATGAAAACGAGTGGACAGCTGTGTAGAAGTTTGATCAGACAAAAGGGAGCCTCATCTAATAGAAGTGGACTGGCAAAAAATAGCAAAGCCTGCGAGTTCAGACTCTTGGCACCATGGCATCTTCATTTTTTCCCTCCATGTACATGAAGGACTTCCCCGAAGGAGGGTCAGAAAATTCTTTTATGACCTGCTTCAGGGGAGAAAGTTGGGGAAGTTCAGAGTGATCTTCCTGCTTCTGCTGTTTCCTCAAAGACCAAGATGCCATATTTTGAGGTACCAAGTACTGCACCCCCATCAGACAACTAATTTGTAACACTTATATTTGATCAAACCAAGTATCATTATTTGCCAAGATTATTACGTTCTCTAATCTGAAAGTTGTATGCATATAGAGGAAACAGATGAACCCTGAAAGTCATAATAAAACATACAGGGTAAATTTTAAAATGTTCATTTCCTCATCAGTGAATCAGATAAATGTGTGATACATGACCCTAAGCTTTACTAGGCTATTTGGTAAAAATTTTTGTAGTCATTTTACCCAAAGAGCTCTGTGGTACAAATAATAAAACAATCACTTTTGGAGTGGAATTCTTAAGGGACTAGGTGACTCACTAAGTGAACAGAACCAGATGCAGAGCAAATACATGCTAAGTAAATGCATAAATGCTATTTAATGAACAGGTGGTAGCCTGACAAAGCCTCAGGTGTATTTCTTATTCCATAATTTTAGAATAGCAGAATTAGTAACTTAAAACAGAAGGCCTGGATACTGAATTCATGAGTGACATGTTGGTTGGCAGGAAGGAAAGCGAGTTGAAATGGCATATTAGTAATTGCCATCCTCATTACTACATTTATCAGATAATATATGTACACACACATGAAACATGCCACCAGAAGATCATTCATCTCAATTTCAGGTCCTGAAGACCATGTCAAATTTGGATAAGTACCACCAATTAGAGTCCATCTGGAGAGGTCAACCCAGCATGGCAACATGGTTGAAAATAAATGTTTCCTGAATAACTACATTATGGATTGAATTAATGGAGGAACTTTAAACTAAAGCCATGAGAAAATATTTGTAGAAGTCAAGTGTTTAAACTAGTAAAAGAAGCCATGGTGACAGATATCACTTGTGATTGTAACATTCTAGTTAAGTACACAAGTTAAGTACAAGAGCTCTAGAGTTTTTAGGCTCAAATCTTAGTCCTATATCTACAGTTGGCAACTTCTCCCTTTACTCTTGCATTTCCCTATCTCTAAAATTAGTTTAGAATACCAAAATCCATCTCAAGAAGGCATATATAAAGATACAATGTGTTAACACACACAGCTTAGAAAATAGTATGGGGTATAGTAGGGCTTAGTGTACATTAGTGCTTATTATTACTATTATTATGATTATTTTTATTATTTAATGAGCTAGTGAGAAGTAGACTTAGTCTAAATCACTCCAGAAGTCATGAATGGAAGTAGTAGATGAATGAAAGCTTTCTAATAATCTGAGTAATCCCAAAATGAAAATGGAATTGTTCTGAAGTAAAGAACACCTCATCCCTAGCAATCTGAAAATAATTCTCCATTATTATTTAGAGGGAGATCTCACATGTAGACACAGTTAATTTATTTCAGTGACTCAGTAATTCAAGAACTGGAATGGAGTCCCCTTCAGCACAACCCCAACCCAAAATGGTATATAAGGTCAACTTTTACATTTTGGGGAGAAGGCAAGATTGGCATAACTAATTCAGAATATAGAGAAAGAGCCCACTTCTCTGTGGTCTGCTAATGCTTAAATCTTAGAAATCTTGAAATCTTGATTACTGCTCTGATTCAGGGAAGAAGAAGATTCCAACTGAAAGGCAGTACTCAGATTCACAACAGAGGAAGGAGAGGAAGGAAATTTACATATGTAAGACTTACAAAGAGTAAAGTTTCAAGGAAAACATTTTGATGAAATAAGATTTAGAAAACAGAGGGACTTCAAAGTAATAAACAGAGACTTTGGGCATTAATGCCAAACCACCTGGGCTTAAATTCTGTTTCTTTTCCCTATTAGCTTTGTGACCTTGATCTATTACTTAACTTCCTTCTCCCTTAATTAGTTGATCTAAAAGTTCAAAATAGTAAAAATATTCCTCCCAAAGATTTGTTGTGAGGATTAAGTAGTGTTTTAGTCCATTTCTGATCCTATTACAAAATGTCTGAGATGGATCCATGTATTTTTCACAGTTCAGGATGCTGGAAGCCCAAGATCAAGGTGCCAAGAGTTTCAGTGTCTGTTGAGGTTGCTCTCTGCTTTCAGGATGGCCTCTCTTCTTATACACTGCACCTTGCCATAGAGGAAGGAATGGACACTATTGTTTGCAGATGGATGAAGCAGCAAAATGGCTTCATGCTGTGGGAAGCCTCCTTTTTAGGGACCTTAATCCCATCGAGGAGGAAGGAGCCCTTGTGAACTAATCGTGTTGTGACAGCCTTGCCCTCTGAGTACTATGGCACTGGAGACTGAGTTTCAATATGAATCTGGGGTTACCATTCTTATTAAAGTCTATAGAGGAGCTTTACAAGTAAGTGGTAATGATACTTCTTTATTTTTCCTCCTCTTTCTCCTTTTTCTTAGTAGAAGTAGTAGTATCAATATTATTGTATTGGAATTATTCTTCATCCACAGTATTCACCTTGAAAAAAATATATTGATAGTAGATTTTTCTAGTATTTTTTCTCCATTAAACTCCCAAATAGAGTAACAAATGTACAATATATCCCAGGGATGTAAGAAGGAAAAAGATAATTACAAGATTAATTGAGGAGACAATGATTTTTATCAAGAAAGGGAAGAATCACAAGGGAATGGAAATAGATTCTCTTTTGGAAGAAACTTTAGTCAGACTTTAACCTGTCCTTGGGAATGCCCTCCAAGAGCCTAATTCCAGCTAGAATCCTGCTGAATCAGATAAACCATAACCTAGCACCTTTGATATATAAACCAATCCCTCACTTCTCACCATCCACTGTTTAAAGTCTGATTATCCTGGCCAATCTTTAGCAGGAAACCTATTAGATTATCACAGCCAAAATACCCCTAACCCCTCAGGTTTCTTAGTAATTTTCTATCCAGTGACCACCCCCACCTGCTCTACGGCTATGAAATCCTATTTTCTTTGCTGCTGTCAGAGTTCAACCCAGCTCTGTGCTGTCTCTTTTCCCCTTTTTGCAGTTCTTGTTCCTAAGTAGGATATGTTTTTACCATGTTACTGCTCAATTCTGGATTTTCTTTAACAAAAATCACCACCAGATCTTATTTTCAAGATTAATAAGTGTAAGTCACGTTTTTTAAGAGAAAAAGAGAATCAATTTTATTTACTTTTTCATCTGGACTTTGTTTCACTGACACTTGGTTGTGTATGTGGTGCTGGGGTTCAAACCCAGGTCCTTGCACATGTCAGGCAAGCACCTGAGCCAGTGCTCCAGCCCCAGTAAGTCACTGTCTTGATTTGAACATTGGAATCTTTTAAAAATTTTACTCCCTTCATAGATACATGAAATATTTTTAGAAAAACTGATTTAAAAACAAATGCTTATTTAGAACATATACTGCAATAACATTAAATTCAAAGTTATGTTATGAGGAATAATCCCAGGCTGCTTGTTTCAGCCATTGTACCAAGACAAGAAATGTACCTTCAGAGTACTAAAATTTAGTCAGAGAATGCAGCATAATAATTGACAATGATGACTGCAAACACAGATCTGAGGAAATCTGGCAGGTTTGCAGCAACTTTTTGGCAATGTTCATTGATAATAATGAGAGTGATGAAGTATACCTGATAAAAGTGAGAATCCCAGACATATCTGCTATTGGGGTAGGATGTATGGCAGGAAAATGCCTATGTTACCAGAAGAACATAAACAAATCCTGACCAACTTCCATGGCACCAAGCACTTCTGTAAACGTATCAGTCAGTGGTCCCTGATCTGAAAGCATACATATTTCCATATGGCTAAATGGAGCCTGCAGTTGGTTCTTCTGGACCTGTGGATAACCTTAGAATATAAACAATAGCCTTCCTTTAATACTACTGCTAATATTGAATCCTTCTCCTCCAATACATTTTATCTTTGGAATCATGGTCATTTGGGATCCTCTGAGGCTTCCAGCAAGAATCCTACCACCATTAGTGAAAATGCAGACTACTTGCAAAATATAATAGGCAGAGATAGCTCAGGCTTTCTATCTGCTCCTTTTTATTTTATTAAATATTTTCTGGCTGTGATAATATAAAAGTAAACTAAGGACAATTTCAAAAATCAAAGAGTTTATCAACTGTTTTAGTCAGCTTTTCACTGCTATGACATAACGACCTGACAAAAACTATTTTAGGAGGAAAGGTTTATTCTAGGGCTCACACTTGCAGAGGTTTTAGTCCATGGAAGGCCAGCTCCATTCCCCTGGGCTAAAGGTGAAGCTGTACATCATGCCTCCAGGGAGCAGGGAGTTCAAGGCATCACATCGAGAGCAGAGCAGAGAGAAACTGCACACTAGATAGAGAATATAAATCCCTGCCATGACCCAACTGCTCTAGTCACACCCTACCAGCCTAAAGTTGACAATTAAAGGGATTTAACTCACTGATTGGGTTAAGGCCTTTACAACCCAATCATCTTACCTCAACCTTCCTGAATTATCACACATGAACTTTTGGGGGACATCTGGCATTCAAACCATAACATCAACATTAACCTAAAAATTATTTCTAGAATTCAAAGGAACAACAACATACATCTGCTTATAGACTTAACCCATGTAATAATGATAACAAATGTCTTTGCGATGAAACCTGCAAATGTGAATTACTTCTTTTTTCTGTGACAAGACATTTCCATATTGCAAATAAAACAAATCATTTTAGTAAATATTCCCTTATTCCTTTAATAAGTCCATACCCTTTATTAGGTAGACAATTAATTTTACCTTCTGCTTTAAACTTTTAATCACTATCCTCATTCATGAGCTAAAACTGTCCCAAAAACTTAGAGCCAAATGCTTATTTGTATTTATTCAGCTATTTTCATGACTATTTCTTAAATCGATTTTTCTTTTCATTTGGTTGTGGTGGTGCATAACTATAATCCATCTACTCAAAAGACTGAGGCAGGAAGATTGCAAGTTGGAGGCCAGGTTGGACAACTTAATGAGACCCTGTCTCAAAAAATGTGTCTCAATGGTAGAGCACTTGCCTATCATGTGTGAGGCCCTGGATTTAATCCTCAGTAAACCACTCTGACCCTATCAAAATTTATATTTCATGCAGAGTACTGCAAAGGACTTGTGAGAATTCAAAACAAAACCAAACTAATAAAAAATTAAAAACAAAAAATCACTACTTCTTGGTAGTATTATATTGGGACTATTATGATTGTTTTGGAAAAAAGCAAATAAGAATTTATTCATTTGAAATGGGATTTTCAGTCATGGGAGAGAGAAGGTACAGACTGATAAATGAAATAAGGTAGTCCTAAATTTGAATTAAAATAGAATGAATCAATAATGTGTTTTGTTTTAAAAATACATATTTACTAGAAAATTCCACAAAAGAATCTAGAACCAATGTCCAATCTAGTGGCATTGAGTACACTTAGGACCCACACAACATCCTCTAACTAGTACTTAGCCATAAAGGAAACCAGTAATACTTGAAGAATTGGTCATCCTTAAATGGTCATTTAAGCTAAGAAATGTACAAGACAGGCACAGAAAGGAGCATCATATTCTAATGGAATGCAAATAGTCTACTAAAGACTATTGAAAATACATTCAAAGGACTTAGAAAAAAATTCAAAATCCTCCCCCTAGCTAAAATAAGTTTCAGTAACAATAAGTGAAATGAATTGAAATAAATATATTTTTCTCTTGCCTTTAGAATGATATTCCTAAATATATTGTTATCTATGCAAAATTGTGAGTTTAACAGCACCCTTAAAGTAGATAAATAAAGGGATAAAATAAACAAACATGTATTCATCTTTCTTTCCTAAAGATTGCACCTAGTGTATCTAGGCAATCAGATAACTGGTAAGAAATTTTGCAGCCAGGAATAGTGGGGTATGCTATAATCCCAGAGGCTTGGGAAGCTAAGGCAGGAGGATCACAAGTTCAAAGTCAGCCTCAGTAAGTTAGCAAGGCCCTAAGCAACTTAGGGAGACCGTCTATCAAAATAAAAAGGGCTGGGGATGTGGTTCAATCCTTGGTATCAAAAACAATTGCAATTATAGAAGTATCATGTTCTTTACTGCTATTAAACATAATTCTGATTGTATAGAAGACAATATTCTAAAACAGAACAGATTTTAAATTTTGATGAATAGGTTTCTCTTGAAAGTGAATATCAAGAGAGATCCATTTCTCAAGGAAAGAAACAGGAGTCCTTGGCTTAAGACAGAAAAGATACACCAGTTAAGCTAGGGGCACAAGCCTTTCTGCTATAAACACATTAGGACTGTGATTGTCTAGCCCATCTACCCATCAAATTCTCTGCTCAGCTTTAAACTCAATAGTATATTTTTGCAAAACTAATCAAAGCCCACTCGTCCCTCCAGGTGAACAGACACACTGGCCTGTGGCTCTTTCACTCATTTCCCGATAACTCACTACCTAATATTTGACGTAATAACATAAGTTGGAACTGTTTGTCACATGTTCTAGGAGCAAATCAAAAAGGATCACCAGGGAATTCAAAATGAACAAAGAAGCACACACATACAAAGCATAAATCAAAACAAAAGGAAGAAAAATAATTTTGGAGCAAATAAAACCAATACACAGAGAAAGAGTACACAATGAACCATTATTAATAATTTCAGAAAGATAAAAGATATTGTACCCAAAACTAAAAAATAAGCAAGTAAAAAATACAGGCTATACCCTGTCTTAAGATTAGACAGCTCAAGGCTCTGAAGGCTGGAAAGTCCAACAGCATGGCACTGGCACTGGCCTTCCTTAAGCATTATGACATGCCCAAGATAGCACAAGCATACTAGCTCGCTCAGGTCACTCTGCCTCTTCTTATAACGCTATTAATGCTATTATGAAGGTCCCACCCTCATGGTCTCATCTAGTCCTAATTACCTAACAAAGGCTCCATCTGCAAATACCATTAAAACATGCACTTGAGGATTAAGTTTTCAACACATGAACTTTGGGGAGACACACTGAGACAAAAATACTCCAAAGAGAAGGAACACATGATAAAGTTGATGAAATACAGTGCCAATAATTGGCAAAACAAAGAGATTTTGAGAAGTAATAGAGGAAATCTTGGCAAAAAAAAATAAATCCCTCCATAAGTTATCTGAATGACAGAAATTCTAAAAGTAAGATCAAAAGAAATGTATTGGAGAAAATTATAAAATAAATATTTCAAGATTTTGTTACTGGCATTGAAGGACAGATTCTCCACTTTGAAATGGTTTAATGACAGTAAATAAAACATAGTGGATTTTAAAAGTCTCCAAATCAGAATATTGAAAACTATTAAATGAGTTAAATACTAACTGATATAGGAAAAGTTAACAAATTATTAGAATGGCCATACAATAGAAAAAAGAACATCACAAAACCGTGTTTTAAAAAAAAGATAATTCTGAAGATATAACGTAAAGAGGAAAATTTTTAAAAAGTATTTCTTTCACAAGAAACTATGATGTGTGTGTGTGTGTATGTGTGTGTGTGTAGTTTTACTCAGCTATTCAAAAGAATGAAATCATGATCTTTGCATTAAATTGATGGAAAGGGAGAAAAGAATGCTAAGTTAAATTAGCAAAATTCAGAAACTCAAAGGTTGAATGTTTTCTCTCACATGTGGAAGCAAAAGTAAACCAAAGGAAAAGGTGAGGGGGTAAGATTGTATAATAGATCCATCAAACACAAACTAACAAACCAACTAAAGGAAGCCTAGTTGAGTAAAGGAAAGAAGGGGAGAGGGGAGGAAGGTAGTGAGGCAAAATAGGAAGGAAAAGGGGGAATATAAATACTGTATAGTATACTTTGCAATTCTGAGATACTAAATAGATTCCATGCAAACATTTAAAACTGGAAAACTTAGGAAGTATGTATATATATATATATAAAATCATAATCAAAATGAGATCAGTGGAGGAAAGAGACCATGGAGAGGGAGAAGGGCAGAAGGGCAGGGGGAATATTAGGGAGGGAATTGGGCCAAACTATTTGTTATAAGGTGAGCATGTATGAATGTGTAACAACAAATCCCTTCATTATGTACAGCTATAATGCACCAATAAAGAAAATATTTATTTCCTTCAAAAAGACATTGGAGGGGGCTGGAGTGGTGGCTCAGCAGTTATGGCACTTGCCTGGCATGCGTTGAGTATGTGAGTTCAAACCCCAGCACCACGTGCACGCAAAGTTTCTGAGCAGCGAAGGCCACACAAAAAATTAAATAAAAATTGATTTCTCTCTCTCTCTCTCTCTCTCTCTTTCTCTCTCTCTCTCTCTCTCTCCCTCGCTCTTAAAAAAAAAGACATTGGAATTCTGTTCCTATATAAAGAGAAAATAAGGAGAAAGCTTTAGAGAGTCATCATTCCTGCAGGCTGACTGTGGAGTGGCCAGTGAAAGAGTGAAAAAAACCTGTGGATGAGTTAGTTTGAAGATCTCTATAGTTATTCAGTGTCTGTTAAGGGACAGTCTCTCTCTCCTGGATTTATGCTTGGGATCCTCACTAGATGCTCCTGATAAAGAACCAGAATAGATACCTTCCTGGTCTGGTCCTGAACTGGTGGAGCTATGAAACACTCACAAGGGGGAGCTTACTTCCTCTCCATGGGAAATGACTTTGGTAGAGCAGAATCGGGAAACTTTCCACATGGCAGAGGGTGAGTAGGGGAAAGACTACCCCACTGGAGTAGAATAGACACCTGTACAGCCCACAACCCTGAGACACAGGCCTGCTAAAAGACTGAAACTGAATCAGAAACACACAGACAGTTCCTTTAACCCACACAGGACCACTGTACCAAGGTGGCTCTTGTGTTAACAGTAGTTTATAGAGGAAACAGCAGTGGGATGAGGATTCTCTCTGAGGAACAGCACACAGGAGAGTCCCAAAATCTTTGGTGCTTATAGGCACAGCAGTCTGCCCCTCAGTAGATGTTCCTCTTTCGATAGTTTCAGTTACTCATGGTAAACAGCAGCCCAAAAGTATAAATAAAAATTTACAGAAATGAAGAATTCCTAAGGTTTAAATTGCATGGCATTCTGAGGAGAAAGATGAAATCTTGGATCTGTCTCATTCCATTGCACCTGGGATGCAAATTATTCCCTGGACTGGTTTATCCACATGGTACACTATTCTCTCCTATTAATCACTTAGTAGCCATCTTGATCATCAGACTGACTTGTGTGATTGTCACAGTGCTGGTGTTCAGGAAACCTTTGAATAGCAGACTTACTTTGCTAGGCACGAGGTCCAGAACAGTCACCAAAGTATATCTCATCACATAGGCATAGTACCACCTAATATCCTCAAAAGACTGGGCAAGTACAGAAGAGTAGAGGGAAAGGCCACATTAATATAACTTTTATTACAACATATTGTTATATTTATTCTACATTATTATTAGTTTTGCTATTAATCTTTGAGCCTTATTTATAAATCAAACTTTAACATAGGTATGTATGTACAGAAAAAACCCAACATATATAGGATTTGGTAATATTTGTAATTTTAGGCTTCTACCATGTGTCTTGCAACTTATTTCCCAGGGACAAAGACAGGGGGCTCCTAACAACTGCACAACAAACTTGAATGAATGCTTAAATGTTGGCAATCTAACCTAAAACTCCCACTAGCAGCTATTTACCTTGGATCCTATTATCTGATATATCATGTTCAGCTTTCAACAAAAAAGTACAAGGCACAGCCACAGTTAAGAAAAAATAGTCTGATAAGACAAAGCATATTCAGAAACAGAATCAGATAGGCCAGAAATGTTGAGAAGATTAGATATAACTTGAAGTTATCATGATTAGTATATTAAGAACACTAATGGATAACGTACACAACAGGCAAGAATGTACACAGCAAAATGGAAATGCTAAACATGATTAAAAATAAATTCTAGAAATGGAAAAGAAAAATGAAGAATGATTTGGGTCAACTCAATAGACCCAAAAACAGAAGAAGAAAGAAACTTCTCTAACTTAAGGGAAAATGTGGTAAGGGGTATAAAAATCTGAACAGAGTATACAAGAAGCAGGAGGCAACATCATGTATGGATGAAACAAAAAATATCATTTGAATATCAGAAAGAGATGAAAGAATGAAGCAGAGGCATATATGAAATAATAATAGCAAAGAACTTTCCAAAGTTAAGACCGCAAATTTAGGAATCTCAGAAAACACCAAACAGTACAAATACCAAAACTAACTAATCTATATGTACAATACAAAGTGTTAAAATCAAGGGCAATTGGAAAAACTTTAATAGAAGCCAAGAATGAGGGTTGGCTGGGACAATGTGACCAAAATACCTGACAAGAAAAATTAGAAGCAGAAAAGTTTATTTGGGGCTCACAGTTTTGGAAGTCTCAGTCCATAGATGGCCATTCCATTGCTCTGAAATGTTAGACAGAACATCAAGGTAAAAGGACTTGATGGAGGGGTATGGAGGTGGAAAGCAGCTCAGGATATGGAGATCAGGAAGAAGAGAACACTTTACTCACCAGGAACAAAAATATACATCCCCAGTGACTGACCTCCTCCAGCCACACCCTACTTGCCTACAGTTAACACCTAGTTAAGCAATTCAAGTTAAAAAGGTTTTAAAAAATAATGCACTGATTATTACAACCATTCCCCTCTAAAGTTTCTTGCATTATCTCACATATAAGCTTTTGGGGAAGCCCTCATATGTAAACCATAACTGACAAGGAATATCTAACTAGAGAAGAATAAGTTGGAAATTACAGTGGATGTCTCATCAGAAACCAAGCAAGCAACAAGAGTTGAATGGAATATTAAAAGTGTTGAGATGAAAATCCCATTACTTAAATTTCTAAATCTAGTGAAACAATTCTTTTCAAAGTAGAGAAAAATAAAAGCTTTCTCAACTAAACAAAACTTATGGGAATTTTTTGCTAATACACCTGCCCTATAAGAAATATTGTTTCACAGGCAGAAAAATGGTATAGGTTAAATACTCATATATAAAGAAATAAATATAATCCATACAAAAAGCTCATTTAAACCAAGAAAGGAACAGAGATAGAATGCAATGAAAACAATTAAAGGATATGTATATCCAACTATATCAATAATCACTTTAAATGCAAATGATTTAAAACAATAATTAATAAAGAGAGTGCAATGAAAACAGTTAAAGGATATATATATCCAGCTATATCAAAACCACTTTAACAATAATTAATAAAGGTAGATAAGCTGGATATAGAAATAAAAAAGATCCAAACAAATGCTCTCTATAAGAAAATCACTTTAAGTATAAAATGCAAAGGAGTTAAAAGCAAAAGGAAGAAAATACCGTGAAGATACTAAAGAGATCAGTGGTTTCTAGGAGTATGTGAAGAAGGAGGGAGTTAAATGTGTTGGATAGGAATTTGAGCAGGGAAATAATTCTGTATAATATTGGAACAATGGTAGATATAAGCCATTGTATGCTTGTCAAAATCTGTAGGGCATACTACAAAAAGAGTGAAATCTAAAGAAACTATGGACTGTAGTTAATAAAATGCATCAATATTGGCTCATCAATTATAGCAAATGAATCATGGTAATGCAAGATATGAATAATAAGTGGAACTGTTTTCAGGGGGAGAAGGAATATATGGGGACTCTGTATTTCTGGTCAATTTTTCTGTAAGACTAAATCTGCTCCAAAAAAATCTATCAATACATATCCAAAGAGAAACTTTTGAGTATGAATATTCTCTGTAACCCTAACTTACCACAAACTGAATGTCTAAACTGACATGAAAACAAATGGAGTAACTGTTATTAATTTCAGAAAATAAGACTTCAGAATAAAGATCATCACAAATAGAGAAAATCATTTCATTCTGAAAAAGGAGTCAACTCTCTAAAGCAACATAATAATCTTGAGTGTGTAGGAATGCAGATATGGAACATCAGAATACAAGAAGAAACCCACAGAAATGAGAGGAGAAATCACCAAGTCTATTGTTATAGATGGATTCAATTCTCCCCCACACCCAAATCACTATTTAATAAATGGAGCAGGCAGAAAATCAGTAAGGATACAAACAGTCTAGAAAGCACTACCAATCAATGTGATCCTTTTGGCAGTTATGAAAAACACCATCCAACAACAATAGAAAAGCATCCTCTCAAGTTTCATGAAATATTCAAGATAGACCTTGCATGGGACCAAATGTGAATCTCATCACATTTACAAGAATGGAAATCACATGGAACTTATTTTTACACTGTAGTAGAATTGAACTGCAAACTAGGAAATCCCTAAATATTTCAAATTAAACAACACACATTGCAATAACCCACGAATAACAAAGAAGTCGCAAAGGAAATTTGAAAATGATGTAAACAAAATGAAAGCAAAATATAACTTATAAAAATTTGTTAGTAGTAGTTAAAGTAATCCTGAAAGGAAAACTGACAGCATTCAATGAATGCTTTAGAAAAGAACAGTCTGAAGCTCCGACTCTAGGAAACTACAGATCAACAAGAAAATTAGACCTAAAGAAGGCAGCTTGAAAGGAGATAATGAAAATTAGATTACAAACTGATGAAATTGATAATAACAGAGAAAATCAACATGATCAAAAGTTTGTTCTTTGAAAAGATGAATAAAATTGTTGAACTTCTAATGAAGTTCAACCAAGAAAAAAATGAAGTCACAAAGTACCAATATCAGAAATGAATGAAGAGTCATTACCATGGATTCATGAACATTAAGGAAATGACAAGGAAATATTATGTATAATCCTATGCCCACAAATCTGACAAGTGATTAAATGAACCATTTTCTTTAAAGATATTAACTACCAATACCAATGGGAAATATTCCAACTGAATAGCCTTAAAATTATCAAAGAAACTAAATTAGTAATTAAACATCATCCATAAAGAATTACTATTAAGGATTAAAACTAAATATTATTTATTAAACATCATCTACAAAAATTTTTATTAAAGCTTACTATTAAATACTATTTATTATATACCTTTCCTCGGTTATTTCATTGGTAAATTTTATCAAGCTTCTAAGGAGGAAATAACTTCAATACTCTACAAACTCTTCTGTTAAATAGAGGCAGAGGGAAAATTTATAAATCATTTTGTGAGGCAAGTACTACCTTAATACCATAAGCATTATAAAAAAATCAGAAGCCCATATGGTTCATAAAGATAGAGGCCAAAATAATTTCTAAATAATAACAATTTGCACCCAGAAGTAGTCAATAACCTGGTGAGGTTCATTCCCAAAATGTAGGAATCATTCACCATTTATAATTAACCAATATAAATGATATTAACAAACAAGAAAAGACATGATAATATTTGTTAATGCAGAAAAGACATTTGACAATATTGAACACCCATTCATTACAAAAACATCAAGAAAGTAGGAACAGAAGGAGCATCCTTATGTAATAATAGTATATGTGAAAAATCAACACCTAACATTATATTTAATAATGAGGGATTAAAATATTTTAACTTAAATTTGGGAGCAAGACAGAGATGTGATTTCTCACCACTCCTTTTCAACATATTGAGTGATGACCCAGCTAGTGTAATAGGACAATTAAAAGGAACAAAAGCTATACAGATGGAAAGGAAAAATACAACTGTCATTATTTACAGTGTATATAATCACTATTTACATAAAAACTCTCACATTTACAAAATCTACAAAAATACTCATGGAAATAGGTTATCAAAACACAAGGACAATATACAAGTCACTTGCTTTCCTATACATAAGTAATAGACAATCTGAATTTGAACATTATAGATAGACTTAGATGTCAATATAAATACAGATATGAGTTTATGTATGCATGGATTAGTATATTCACAATTTATTTTCTTGCTCTTTCAGCTAAGAGGATCTAAACACAATAATACTTTCATATCAATGAGCCCATTTCACACCCACATCTTGGTTCGTAATGCCATTTTCCAGTAAAAGAAACCAGGACTCCTTGTATACATGGCTGACTTTAAGGCAGGGGCAGAAAATATTCAAGGTGAGCCTGGAGCTCAGAAAAGTAAAGGGAGAAAGAAGATTAAAAATGAAACAAGAATAAAATCCACTTAACATGGAGAGATGACAACTAAATATCATTTGGTTGCTTGAATAGGATTCAGAAACAACAATAACAAAAATTAAAATAATAGTGTAAAAGTAATTTTTTATATTCTCTAAGAAAATGTAAGTATAAACTTGAGTTCCTAATTTATCAATATTGGCTTATTACTTATGGCAGGTGTACCATATTAACATAAGATTTTAACAATATAGGAAACTGTGTATGTAGTAAATGGGAACTCATTATATTATCTTCATAACTTTTCTGTAATCTAAAACTTCCCTAAAATTTATAATTTATAATTTATAATTTTGGGGTTGGAGATCATTTGGCCTTGATTCTATTTTCTTCAATGATTATAAAATCGAAGAGATTGTATATCACTTTTTTCTATTAAAAAAAACATCTGGGGGAGCTGGAGTGGTAACTCAGCAGTTAGGGCGCTTGCCTGGCATGCACAAGGACCTGAGTTCAAACCCAAGCATCACATATACAATTAAATGTCAGAGAAACAAACAAAAACCCAGATAAAAAATAAACAAATTTGGGGCTGGAGCGGTGGCTCAGCGGTTTCAGCGCTTGCCTGGCACGCACAAGTACACCGGTTCAAACCCCAGCAACCCATGTACACAACTAAGTGTCAGAGCAACGAAAGCCATGTGAAAAACTCAATAAAAATTGATTCTCTCTCTCTCTCTCTCTCTCT
>PVKS010028617.1:0-26231 GCA_004027875.1 Aplodontia rufa
TTTTTGGATCCATTCTTCCAATGAGGGACACCGGGGTTGTTTCCATAGCCTAGCAATAGTAAATTGTGCTGCTATGAACATCGATATTGCTGTGTCACTGTAATGTGCTGATTCTAAGTCCCCTGGAAAGATACCCAGGAGTGGAATAGCAGGGTCATATGGTGGACTTATCCCTAATTTTTTAAGGATTCTCCATACTGCTTTCCAGAGGGGCTGTACCAATCTGCAGCTCCACCAACAGTGTGTTAGTGGAGCAGTAATTCTTAATAAGTAAAAATATACGATAGGATGGGGAATACAAAATAGAACGTGAGGAAACCAACACAGAATCAGAGATGAGGACCCTCAAAGCTGGCACCTGTCCACCTCTTTGTCTTGATTTAAAGCACCCAGGCATACGTTTTTCTATCTTTTCCATCTCTTATGGTTCCCCAAGCCAATGATAGCAGTTTTAAAACACTGCCTTCACACACAAAGTTCCCTCTGAAATTTAAGGATGTGATGTGTTTATTTCATCTTCCTCTCCAGAACCCTCTGCTCCCCAAGCTATTAAAATGCCTTATTCTTCCTACTTTGTGTCTTTGTTGTGGCCTTACCCCACAAGCTCATCAGAGCCTAATCCAATAACATCTTCATCCAGAAGTCTTAGCAAATAAGTCTTGATCATTTGCCTAAAACCCTCCATCCCTGAGGACACAGGACATTCTTTGTCTCACACACATAGTTCCCTTTGACCACTTTTATTCAATTCACATGCTCCCTTACTGCAGGATTTAAGTACAGACTCCACCCAGTTGACTCTTCTATTGACTCTTTCCAGGGACTTATGCTAATACCCTGTGACTTGAGACTCTCAAGGCTCTTTGTCACTGTGAGCCCATAAAAGTGGTCAGGAAGATCACAAGTTCAAAGCCAGCCTCAGCAATTTAGCAAGGCCCTAAGCAACTTAGCAAGACTGTCTCACAATAAAAAAATAAATAAATGAAAAGCACTGAGGAAGTTGTTCAGCAGTTAAGAGCCCCTGGGTTTAATCATTGTTAACTAAAAAAAAGAATGTGAATTGGTTATTAGAAATAGCAGAGTACTCATATATATATAGTATACATATATATATTAAAAATGAAAAAATTAAAAAGTTTGTGATATAACAGCTCTACTGACAATCTATTTTATACTGTTCCTGTACCAGATGCTAAGGAAATCAAGGAGCACCATACTTAGATGCAAGTATAAATACATCTGGAAGTACCACCTGGAATATTAATAACAATACTTTTTATGAGCTGAATTGTCAAACTTCTCATCCCCAGTACCTCAGGATGTGACTATATTGGAGATATGGGCTTTAAAGAGGTAATTAAATTAAAACAAGGTCATTAGGGCAACCACTAATCCAATCAGACTTGTGTCCTTATAGGAGGTGATTAAGAAACACACAGACACAGAAGAAAGATCATGTAACATAGGGAGATAACAGTCACCTATTATCCAAGGAGAGAGGACTTGGAAGAAACCTATCCCACTGACACCTTGATCTCAGACTTTTGGCCTCCAAACTTGTGAGGAAAAAACAAATCTGTTGTTGAAACCACTCAGTCTGTAGTGCGGTGTAGTGCTTGAGATGGCAGCCCTAGAAAACTAATACAAGAAGAGTCTTCTCTAAAGTTCAAAGTCAACTGGGAAACTGAAATATGAGTCCATCATATGGCATTGTTTATGACAGAGCTGATTAAAGACCATGTCTTTATTTCTATGGCTCAATAAGCTTGCTAATATTTCTTTTCTAAATTAGACAAACTCTCCTACTCAGTTACTGGCATGATCATATAACTCAGGCCATGGAAGTCAGATCCCTCCTTATGTGGCAGAAAAGTGATCAGAAAAAGTGCTTCTTATAAACAGAAAATCTGAAAGATCAAGAAAAAAAGAAAGCACATTTTGTTTTAGAACATTGACCATCAAGATAGAATTGATGGGTATAGAGAGAAGCCACGAATGTTTTTAAAGAAATTCCAAAATCAAACTCAGTGAGAACAGAAAGTAAAAGTGAGCCATAGGACAGAAACCCAGGGGGCAAGTTATTAAAGACTGAAAGAACCACTCATCCCATTCTTTCCAGCCCTGCTTATCCAGCACCCTGCTGCCAGACCTTTTTGCCATGGGACATGGAGAAACCCATGCCCACCTGTGGTAACAAATCTCAGCAACCTATGAACCATGAAGCAGTCCCATGAGCTGGCTCTAGTCCTACTCCATTGAGCTATGTCACAGGAATCTGACCAAGGGACCCAGGCATCTCTCAGCACGCCTGTAACAGACACACTGACCTGGGAACTGACTGTGGTCCCTAAAGCAATCCCATGACTTGACTGCAGTCCTTCTCCACATGAATCACAAACAACCATGCAAACATGATACCACCAAAGGAAATTAATGACACTATGGTAACTGACCCTAAAGAAAAGCTATCCATGAACTGCTGGACAAAGAATTTCACATAATTGTCTTAAAGAAGTGCTGTTCTATAAAAGAAGAGGAATAGACAACTAAGTGACATGAAAAAAAGAATATGAGTAAAATGAAAGTCCAATGAAGAAATAATTTTTAAAAGAGAGAAAAAAATAATTAAATAAATAAATAAATAAATAAATAAAACAAGCAGAATGCCTGGAGCTGAGGATATAAAGACTGACCTAATGACCGCTTTTAGACAGTCTCAGGCATGCAGAAGAAAGAATGATTGAACCCAGGAAAAGGCCATTTGAAATTATCCAACAAGAGGAAGAGAAAAATGAGTAAAGTAAGTTTTATGGAACTATCAAGTGAACAAATACATGCATTTTAGGAATTCCAAAAGAAACAGAGAAAGAAAAAGGGACGAAAACTCGTTTAAATAAATAATTGTAGGAAACTCCCCTAATCTGAAGAGACAGGAATTAAATATCCATATCCATGATGCAAAAAAGTCAATCAAAAGCAACAAAAATCAATAAACTGAACAGTAAGTGTTCTACAGATTCTATGCAATCCCATATCAAAATGTCAATGCCATTTGTCACATAAATAGAAAAGATAATCCTAAATTCATATGAAACTACAAAGACTTCAAAGAGCCAAGCAAACTTGGGCAAAAGGAAGAAATCTAGAAGTATATGCTTGCCAATTTCAAATTATACTACAAAACTCTAATACTGATGTAAAAGCAGACACATAGGTGAATGGAATAGAATACAGCCCAGAAATAAACACACCTATACACAGCCAACTAATTTTCAATACAGATGTAAGAATATTCAATAGGAAAAGGATAGTCTTCAATAAATTGTGCTAGTGAACTGAATATCTACATGCAGAAAAAATGAAACTGGACCCTTTTCTCATACCATATACAAAAAGATCAACTCAAAGTGGACTGAAAACTCAAATGGAAGACCTAAAATTACTAAGTTCCTAGAAGAAAACAAAGAAGGAAACCTTAATGATATCAATTTGGACAATGATTTTTATATCAAGAGCACAAGCAACAAACCAAAAATACACAAAGTAGACTGCATTAAGCTTAAAAGTTTAAGTACAACAGAGGGAAAAACAGTCATCAAAGTGAAGAGAGAACTTACAGTATGAGAGAAAATGTTTGTAAACTATATATCAATGAGGTGTTAGTATCCAAAACGCATAAGGAAATACTGCAGCTCGACAGCAAAACTAAATAAATAATAAATAAATAAAAATAACAACCAAAAAAACCCCCACAATTAACCCAATGAAACTGAGGGAAAGTACCTGAACTGTCATTTCTCAAAATAAGACATACAAATGTCTAATGGATATATGACAAGATGATAATCTCACTAATCATCTGGTTTCCATGGTTAAATAAAAACTCATACCTATTAGAATAGCTATTAACAAATAGCAAAAGGTAAGTGTTAGCCAGGATGTGGAGAAAAGGAAATATGTTTTGCTGTTGGTGGGAATGGAAACTGTTATTGCCATGACAGTGTGAGGGTTCACACAGTATGCAGAACAGTGCGGAGGCCCCTGAAAATGCAACTGCATTGTGACCCGGGATTCTCACTTGTGGGTGTTTACTCAAAAGTAAAAAAAAAAAAATCAGGACTCAGACAACTGCATTCCTGTGTTAACTGCAGCATTATTCATGATAGCCAAATTATAAAACCAGCCCACGTATCCATCAGTGAATGAATGGATGAAGAAAATGTGGTTTATACACAATAGAATACTATTCAGGCTTCAGATGGGGGGAATCCTGCCATTTGCAAAATCATGAATGGATTGAGAGAATATTTTGCTGAGGTAAAGAAGTCAGACAGAGAAAGACAAAGCATGATGTCACTCCTAATGCACAATGCAAAATAATCAAACTGATCGTGGCAGAGAATAAAAAGGTGGTTTCCAGGGGCTGGAGAAGCTGTGAGGGAAATAAGATGTTAGTGAGAGCATACAGTTTCATACGTACTAGATGAAGGTGTGCTGATGAGTTAATGCACAATTGAGTCAGTAATTAATTAATGTGACAAGGGTCAATAATACTGGATTTGTGTCTTCAAATTTCCTAAGAAGGTAGAGCTGAAGGGTTTTCATCACAAAAGAAATAGTATTGTGAGAGAGGATGGATATGGATATGCTTCATTATGGTGGTCATTTCACAGTGCTTAGGTCTATCAGACCAGCACATGGTACATCTTAAATATGTACAACTTTTAATTGTCAATTAAACCTCCATAAATGTAAAAGTAGAAAGTTGATCATCTGCAGAATGAAATAAAGTCCCACTCCTTGATACATCTTAGATTTAGGACAGCAGATACGAAAAACCATCCTAAAAGCCTCAGAACAGGGAGGGACCTCAGTATTTATTTTCAAATGAACAGGGATTACTTAGGAGAATGCTAGATAAAAACAAGCCAAATTCTAAAGGATATGAGTTTCCAACTTAAAATTCTATGGCCAGCACAATAGTCAGATCTTTTTATGCCCTTCCGTAAAGTATCACTAAGGAGGAGTTGTATAAAAATAAAACCAGGATCTAACAAAGAGAAAGGCATGGGATCCCAGGCAGCATGGAAGCCTGTTAGAAATGAAATGAAAGAAAGCTCAGGATAGTGGCTGTTTCATTGGTTGAAACTGGTCTGATATTCACTTCAAGAGGGAAGTGATTAAGAAGCTGAGAGATCAAAGTGTTGTGCCAAAAGCTTATTTTTAACATGTAAACATTCACTGATAAGGACCACTTTGGCTTCATGAAAGAAATAATCTGAGTGTGTGTGTGTGTGTGTGTGTGTGTGTACAACGGGTGTGTATCTCAGATTAGTGAGAGAAGTGTGTGTGTGTGCACGCATGGGTGTGCATCTCAGAGTAGTGAGAGGTGTGTGTGTGTGTGTGTGTGTGTGTGCAGGTGTGTATCTCAGAGTAGTAAGAGAAGGGACTGACCAGTTCTGGAGCATCAGCACTAGGATTAGATGAATCTGAAATTCTTATAATGTCTTGTGAGGAGCGTCAACTGCAGATTTAAAAACAGAGTTCAAGTGTTAGGAACATGAACTGGCAAGTCAGTGCACCAAAGCAAGCAAGAGGAAAAGCCAGGAAGAATTTCCATGTACAAGCACAGCAAAGACAGAATATTGATTGAACACTCAAGGTTTAGTTTTAGTCACCTTGTGAGCTATTTTTCAGTCATGATCAGTTTAATCCTCACAATAGTATTATAAGGTGCTTACGATGATCCCAATTTTACTTATGAAGAGATTAAGTAACTTGCCCCAGGACACAAAACTCTAAGTAGCACAATTAGCTTTCTGAAGCAGGCTTGCTTTTTATTATTAAAAATTCTGGGCTTTCTCTTCTCCATTCCACCTACATAAGGAAAGTACAAGTCGACGTTATCACCAAGGAATGTTCAGTTAGGGCTGAGGAAAGATATAAGAATTGTACAGAACAATAAAATGTCATCTACAATTCTTATTTATACTTCTCAAGAAAAACTTCACAAAGTCAGAGAAGTTCTAGGAAAAAGCCATTCAAATGACCAAGGAGCTAAAATGGTTACTGTGTAAAGATAAAGAAAAAGGATTAAAAAGTTATGGATATAAAAAATTGGGGGCACAGTGGTGCACCCTATAGCCCACTCAGGAGGTTGAGGCAGGAGGATTGCAAGTTCAAAGCAATTTAGTGAAGCCCTAAGCAACGTAGTGAGACCTTGTCTCAAAAAACAAAACAAAAATTGGCTGGGGATATGACTCCAGCGGTTAGGTGATGCTGGTTCAATTTCATATACATACACACACATACACACACACACACATACATACACATACACACACATACATACACACATACATACACATACATACATACACATACATATACACAAACATACATTACATATAAGGAAAAACATGTATATATTTTTAAAAATGTATATATGGAAAAATATACATGTATATATTGAAATATATGTACATATATGAAAAAGACACAATATCATTTACATGACAATCTCCTAAAAATAAAATGCATATGAATAAATCGAACAAAATATTTACAAGATCTGTACAAGGAAAATTATAGAACTCTGATGAAAAACAAAAACAAAGAACTACTAAATAAATAGAGAAATATTCCATAGCCAAGAACTGAAAGACTCAATGATATGAAGTTGGCAGTTTTTCCCAACTTTATCTAGAGAATCAGTGCAGTTCCAAACAAAATCCCAGCTTATGTAGATATTGACAAATGGATTCTAAATTCTGTGTGGGGTGGCAAAGCATTCTGAATAACAAGCACAATATTGAAGAAGAGCAAAGTTGAAGGACCTACACTATCAACTTCAAGACCTACTGTAGAGGTCCTAAGCAACTGAGTGAGATCCTGTCTCAAAACAAAAAAATAAAATGAGCTGGGAGGTGGGCACAGTGGTGCATGCTTGTAATCCCCATGGCTTAGGAGGCTGAGGCACGAGGATCCCAAATTCGAAGTCAGCCTCAGTAACTTAGCAAGGCCCTAAGCAACTTAGGCCCTGTGTACAAAATGAGATATGGGGATGAACTGGGGATGTGACTCGGTGGTAAAATGCCCCTCAGTGGTCAATCCCCAGTTTAAAAAAAAAAAATTTTACTATAAAATCACAGTAATCAAGAAAATGGGATATTGATGAAAGAATAGATAAACAGATCACAGAAAAGAGAGTTCATAAATATAGCCAACTGACCTTTGAGAAAGGAACAGCAGTAATACTATAAAGCAAAGATAATGTTTAAACAATGGTACTGGGGCAATTGAATAAGCATATGCGTAAAGATAAATCTTCACAATAATCAAGATACAGAATCAACCGAAGTGACGTCAGTGGCAGATGGATAATGAAAATGTGGTAAAGACAATGGAATATTATTCAGACTTAAAGAATAAAATCTTGTCATTTGTGACAACATGGTTGAACCTGGAGGACATTACATAAAGTGAAATAAATCAAACATACAAAGACCATATGAGCTCTCTTATATGAGGAACTTATGCATTTATTTATTTATTTGTTCTTTTTTTGTGTATGGGCACATTGCAATTTTTTTCAGAAATTTGTATGTTGAATAATCAAACAAGCTTCTAATGAAATAATATAATATATATATATGAATTCTGAAAATTAGATTTACCCCCAAGAGCCTCCCCAATTACCCACCCTTATCCCTCCTCCCCCTTCCCAATACATCTCTGCAAATGCCTTAGGTCGTATGTCATTACACCTTATCCTGATTTAAAACATGATAATAGACCTCCTATCTCAATGGCCAGGGTCTAGTTCCATCCTCCACAGATGAGTGGAGACATTCGACCCTTGGATCTCTGGGTTAAGCTGATTTTACTCACCATAATTTCTTCCATAGCCATCCATTTACCTTCAAAGGCTGCAATATCATTGTTTTTAATTGCTGAGTAGAACTCCATGGTATATATATACCACAGTTTTGGGATCCATTCATCCAATGAGGGACATCTAGTTGTTTCCATAATTTAGCTATTGTACATTGAGCCGCTATGAACATCGATTTCCCTGCGTCACCGTAGTGTGCTGAATTTAAAAACAACAAACTCGTAGAAGCAGAAAATAGAATGGTAGTTTAACAGGAACTGGGGTTAGGAGATAGACTGGGGACATGGGGAAAGGGAATAACTTATTAGTTAGAGGAATTAAGTTCAAAAGACCCAACCTGAAGCTCAGGGTGGGGAGCAGACGTTAAGGGCTTCCAAGGAGGAGGTTAAGATCTTTATGATCGGGACTGGAGCGGTGGCTCAGCGGTTTCAGTGCTTGTCTGGCAAGCACGAGGACCCCGGTTCAAACCCCAGCACCACGTACACAACTAAGTGTTGGAGCAATTAAGGCCATGTGAAAAACTAAATAAAGTTGTTTCTCTCTTTCTCTGTCTCTTTCAAAAAAAAGATCTTTATGATTGCCCCATCCCTCCAGCAATGAGATGCCAAAGGGAAAGCAAATGTTGGTCCAGGAAAAGCAAGGATCAGATTTCTTCTCTCTTCAGCTTTGATAATTGGCTGAAGAAACTGAGATGCTCTGAGAGAAGCAGATTTATCTGATAACTGAAAACCAGGGTCTAAAGAACAGGGTACTTTATGAGTGATTTGCTTCCAAATAAATCATGTGGTGATATAGTGAATAATAATGTATTATATACTCTATGATTGCTCAGACTAGACTTTAAGTGCTTTTGCCACAAAAAAATTCTACATACCTGAGGTAATGCAAATGTTAATTAGCTTGAATCAACCATTTTACAGTACATACATATATCTATCAAAACATCAAGTCGTACACCATAAACACACACATTTTTGTCATTTTAAATAAAATAAATCCAGACCCAAACCTTACAGCCTTCACAAAAATGAACTCAAAATGGATCATGAATGTAATGTAAAACACAAAAGTATAAAACTTCTAGACACTAACATAGGAAAAACTACAAGATACTCGCTTTGGCAACGAATTTTTTTCTATAAATGCTCAGGTTTTTTTGTTCTTTTAAAGAGAGAGGGACAGTGAGAGAGAGGGAGAAAGAGAGAATCAATTTTATTCAGTTTTTCGTGTGGCTTTTGTTGCTCCAACACTTTGCTGTGTACGTGGTGCTGGGGATTGAACTTTCGTTCTCAAGCACGCCAGGCAAGCACCGTAACCGCTGAGCCACCACTCCAGCCCCTGGCAATAAATTTTTAAACATAGTATTGTAAGGATGACCCATGAAAGAATTGATGAGTTGGACTTCATAAAAATTAAAAACTCATTTTCTGCAAAGGACTATCAAAAGATAAAAAGACAAACCAAAGAATGGCAGAAAATATTAGCAAAAGCCTGAGAACCCTAAAAAACATTTACGTGCAGATTTTGCAGCAAGATAAAAAAATATCACAATGCACACAATACAATCAAAGGCAATATTTTCTCCATGCGGCTTATACTCTTTATCCCCAACAAAAGCAAAACTCCCACAAGCATACATCTGAGAAAAATTTAATGTGGATGGAAAATCGGTTGTGAAGTTTGTTAGTTTTTCAAGTAAGTCATTGCAATATTATTTTATTAAGGTTGGGAGATGAGGAGCATTTGTTTGTTCAATGAACATTTAAGTAGCATAGCTTACCAAAGCGTCTCACCACAAAGCAGTTTTATGTGTGCAGCACAACTGGGAGTAAAAATGCACACAAAAGAGAAAAAACAAACCACAGAACTGTTAAGCTGAGACAGTGGAGTAGCAATGAAAGCAGTCTGGATTTTTACCCGCTTTTCCACATAAAGATACCATTTAGTTGAATAAACAGTGCATTCTTTGCATTTAAATAAACTTAATTTTTAAACAGCAGAGAGAGAGGGGGAAATGAAACTAAACCCAACATAAAACAAAACCAGAAATCACTAAGAAAGAAACTTCAAACCAAATTTTTATTTTAATTAAGGCAACGCCCAGCAGTGGAAATCTGGGAAGAATGTTATGCAAAAAAAAAAAAACAAAAAAACACACAGTTTTTTCTTCAAATTTATCTAATGAAATTATATTATGAAGGTAGCACCAACCAGTATATAAATGGAAAAGTTGATCACATGCCCACATGGGATGATGCTCAAGAGTTGTGGTGATTTCTTACAGAAAGCCTAAAAACAATGTGTGCTTCCTGACTAACTCATAACTAGAACCCACGAGGTTATAAAAACAAACCCACATTCTTCTGAGTCTAAACAAACTCCTTTGAAGTGTCCTCTGCCACATGAAATGCACCTCTGCTCCCTTCTGCAAGGAGGGTGCAGGAAGATCCCCGGAAGAGCTCTGACGGGGGAAGAGATTTTCTTGCGTGCTTCAGCCTCAAGGGAAGGCTATCATTCTAATCTTGCCAAAGCCCCAGCTTCTCAAGTTCTGGCCAAACGGCAAAGCCTCTCCAACAAGTTCTAATTATTGGATTAATCATTTCTCACTCCATCTTTTTTGACTTATCAGTTTCTTTAACCAAGGATGCTAGTACTAATCAGAAAAAAGATACTACCAAAATCTGCCCCTTTTACCTTAAAGAAATGTAACTTTCAGAAGCCAGGCAAGTAGGGTGTAAACAGGAAATGTGACCAATTTGAAGTTGAGAGGTGAAGGGCTTCCAAGGAGTGAACTAGGATCTTTGTGATTACCCTCAATACCTATGGCAATGAGAGGGTAAATAGAAAACTAGTCTTGGCCCAGGAAAAGCCATGACCAGATTTCTTCTCTTTGTGCCTTTGATGATTAATTAGAGCAAAAACTGGTGCCTCTGAGACATACAGATTTTTTTGGACAACAGAAAATCAGGGTTTAAGGAATGGAGGAATTTGTAGGTGATTTATTTCTAGAAATATAGACTTGGTTCCCTTTTCAGTCTTGCTCTACCTTTCTATTTTGCTTCCGTAATGTGAAAAGAGGGAAGGGGAGCTAGGGATTTACTGATTGATTGATTGGTACTGGGATTTTAACCCATGGACATTTTACCAGTGAGCTACATTTCTTTTGCTTTTTTCTTCTGAGACGGGGTCTCACTAAGTTGCTTAAAGCCTCACTAAATTGCTAAGGCTGGCCTCCAACTTGCAATCCTCTTAGATCAGCCTCCTGAGCTGCTGGAATTACAAGCATGTGCCCCATGCCTGGCAGGATTTTTTAATTAACCAACATGTTTTATATATTTTAAAGTAATACACCAATCATGAAGGACTAGGGTACGTGGCCCAAATTTTTTACTGAAAATAATTAGAAAGACAGTTAAAATATATTTGAAAATGTCACAGAACTAATAAAATAGTAAGAACTGCCATGCTGTGATCTAAAGGAGGATGAAGACTCAGGAAGAACAGTCTAGCATTTGGGAGCATTTTCCCCTAGGGTCATCTGCTGAAAATAGAGGAAATGGCTTAGAAGTTAAATAGCTTTGTTTTTTGTTTTTGTTTTCATTTTTATTTTTGTTTTGTTTTAAAGAGAGAGAGGGAAAGAGGAAGGGGGGAGACAGAGAGGATCGATTTTAATTATTTTTTTCATCTGGCCTTTGTTTCTCCGACACTTAGTTGTGTGTGTGGTGCTAGGGTTTTGAACCCAGGTCTTTGTGCATCCCAGGCAAGCCCCGGAACCTTTGAGCCACGGCTCCAGCCCCTTACGTTGCATTGTTAAGATTCTCACAGAATTATGGAACAGAGACTGGAATGTGAGCGCAACAAAATGCCCAATGCTATGCTTGGAAACTCAAAAATTTGATCCTAGAGTTAAGAATGAACTAATACAGGGACTGGAGTGATGGCTCAGCAGTTACAGCTCTTGCCTGGCATGTGTGAGGACCCAGGTTCAAACCCCAGCACCACGTACACAATTAAGTGTCAGCAAAGCAAAGGCCAGATGAAAATATAAATAAAATTGATTTTCTCTTTCTCTCTCTCTTTAAAAACAAAATTGATATAGCCAGCTTCTTTCAGGGGATCCAACTTAGCTTGGATTGGAATCATCATTGAATGAGGGTGATCCCCTTTCCTTAAAATATCAGGCTTCCTTGAGAGATGGTAGCTCACATATCTGGCAGAAGAGAAACAGAATTTCTCTATGGGGAAGAATAAACTCACACTATACTTCAAGTTATTTTTGTAAACCATGTTGAAAATACGTTGTCCAATATAATAAAAAGTAACCAAATGTACAAGAAGACAAAATCTCAAAAAAGAGAGGCAGCAGGAAAAAAATGAGTTGATAGACATAGTTTATATGTTGGAGTTATGCAGACCAGAGTCTAAAATAATTCTCCTTTCTATGCCCTAGGAGATTAAAAAAAAAAATAGGATGAATAATCCATCCCAATCTGTCTTGAAAAGACACTTTGGCTATTGAAAGTGTGGAATCCCAGGAAGTCTCTCATTCCTGACAAACCAAGAGGGTTAGTCACCTTAGAAAAGATGAAACAATTCTAGCCAAGAACTGGAAATGATAAGAACATGTAGCTTCTACAAATGAAAAATACAATAACAAAGTTACATCGTGTTAGGCTGAAGAAAGAAACAGTAAAATAAAGATGGGTAGAAGAGAAAAGCTACAAAGAAGGAAATAGCCAAAATGAAGATAAAGGAAATAAAACAGAAATGAGAAGGTAAGAGAAGTGGAAAAGAGACTAAAATACACATAATTTTAGTTCCAAATGAGGAAGAAAAAAATGGTTGGTATTAGCATTTAAAAAATGTAATGGCTAAAAATACTTCAAAACTAATTATTTTTTTAAAAAAAAACTAGCCATCAATTAAAAAATCACCATGAACCACTATCAGGAGGAAATCATAGGTCCATAATAATAAAAATCATGTAAATGAAGGAAAAATAGAAAACTGTAAAATTGTCAAAGACACTGAGCGGTGACTTGCTGTCATTAGAGTGACACTTTGACTGACATGTAACTTCTAAACAGTAGTGATAGGATACAAAAACAACAGAAACACATCCCCCCAGGGAACAAAAGAAAATGATCTCCAGGACATCTATAAGGATAAGATCTGTCACCTAAATTCAAAAGTCTTAATAAATTCTTCTGAAATTATGCAGAATAATAAAATAGCAAATTAAACCATTTCCGACTATGCCCAGAGCATGAATAATAAAGAGAGATTTCTACTAGCATCAAATTCCATGTGGGTTGAAACACAGACACTTCAAAACAAGCAGAGCCAGAGCCAGTGCACGAGGTGAAGCAGCAACATAGACAGGTTAAGAATCAAATCACAGCCCTCCAAACTTCAGTTCGACTCTGAGTGAAGAAATAGAATAGGTCTGAGACCTGGCAGATTTCCCAGATGTGCAAGTAATAGAAAGAAAGGGAAGAGCATACAGGACCAGATCAACCCTCCTGGGTTCTCAGGACAGCACCACCCTGGGACAGAGGGAACAATTGAAAGTGGTAGAAGTACTTTGTGGTCTTGGTGGTCATGATGATGAAGGAATAACATGCAGTGAAAATCAAGGGATTATAGAAAAAAAATATCAAATTCAAAAGATATATAAATTTTTCTCCCTCAAACAGTACACCATCATTTTTAAAGCTGTACTTTCTTATATCAGAGGAAAAGGGTACTCTTAAGAAACATAGTAGGGCTGGAGTGGTAGCTCAATGGTTACAGCACTTGCCTGGCATGTGCAAGGACTCAAGTTCAAACCTCACCACCCCATACACAACAATCAGAGCAATGAAAGCCACATGAAAAACTAAATAAAATTGATTCTCTCTCTCTCTCTCTCTCTCTCTCTCTCTCTCACTTTCCCTCTCTTAGAAAAAGAAAAGAAAAGAAAAAAGAAAGAGAAACATAGTAAGCCAAGTGCACACCTGTAATCCCAGCGATTTGGGAGGCTGAGGTAGGAGGATTGCAAGTTCAAAGCCTGCATAAGAAACTTAGAAAGACCCTGTTTCAAAATAAACAGGGCTTGGGATGTGACTCATTGGTTAAGTACTACTGGGTCCAATCCCTCATAACAAAACAAAAAACAGAAAGAAAGAAAAAGAAACATGGTAAGCCACTCAAAAGCTCATCATAGCTGCCTACGACTGCTTGCTCATTAAAGACAGCTATCTCAAATGCACAGAAAACAGCCAACAACATTCACACAAGTTAGTAAGAGAAAACACGGGAGGAAAGTCAAAACATTTCAGCTGATAAAAATTCTCATGGGGCTGGATCAGTGCTCAGCTGTTACGGTGCTTGCCTAATTCTCATCATGAGACAATCATAAAGTACAACACCTTGAAATAAACACATATCATTAAGCAAGAATATTCAGATTTTTTTAAGTGCTAGTAAGGAATTTAAAAACATAAATCAGGGGGCTGGAGCAGTAGCTCAGCAGTTACAGCATTTGCCTGGCATGCTCAAGGATGTGGGTTTCTACCCCAGCACCATGTACACAACAAAGTGTTGGAGCAACAAAAGCCACATGAAAAACTAAATAAAATTAATACTCTCTCTCTCTCTCTCTCTCTCTCTCACACACACACACACACACACACACACACACATACACAAACACACACACACTGTCCTTCTCTCCCTTTTTTTAAAAAATATAAATCAGGGGCTGGAGCGATGGCTCTGTGGTTAAGGCGCTTGCCCAACATGTGCAAGTACATGGTTTAAACCCCAGCAACCCACATACACAACTAAGTGTCAGAACAATGAAAGCCATGTGAAAAACTCAATAAAAATTGATTCTCTCTGTCTCTCTCTCACTGTCCTTCTCTCCTTAAAAAAAAATATAAATCAGTAATGACATAAAAACAGAACCACGTGAAATAAGAGTTTACAAAGCTAAGAAAGAAACTTTTTTAAATACACAAAATTCTCTGAAATAGTAAAATAAAATTGGAAGATATAAAATGGGGAATAGAGTCAATTTAAAATAAAAGTGAAATTGAGGAAAGGAATAAAACAACAAAGCAAAAAGTAATAAAATAATGTTGGAGGCAAACAGAATCCAGAGTCAAGAACTGGCTGTAAAAGACAGGTAAAGGAAGAGCCAACATATATATAATTTGTCTCCTGGGGATGGAGACAATTTTAAAAATGAAACCAAAAAACACTTAAAAGCATAAAAAATAAAACTTTTTGGGAAAAAAATGATCTCTTGAAAGAGCAAACCATGTACTTGGACAAAAATTAAACTAGAATGATCATCCCCAAGATATGCCATAATAAATTAACTGACTTTAAAGAGAAAAGCAATTCTGCACTTGTAGGCAAAAGACCATGCAATTTGTTAAAGAAAGACATACAGGTTGGTCAAAGACACTGCAACAGAGACGTGCAAGACAAGGGACCAGTAGCTCAGTATTTTCATAAAGGAGGAAAGGAAGCATGAACATGGTTATATCCAACCATGCTCTCCACGAGGCTCTTGTATTTGCGAGCAATCTCAGGAAATTGTGTGCTCACAACTCATTCCTAAGGACACTATTGGAGAATCAGCCTTGTGCCATAAAGAAAGAGCCTCACAAATTTCATCAAAGGATAAGAACTGTTGGTAACAACCAAATATATTTAATTTAAATCTGAGAAAAAGGGAAGGAATAAGAAAAAGATAATATATAAGTCTTATAACAAATGATTAGAAAAAAACTAATAGAACAATAATAACCTTACAACAATTAAAATCGAAGAATAAAATTGCAACAATTAGATTATAATCTTTATAAAACTAGAGAAAAATGTAAATAATTGTGAATGGAAAAATAATAAAACAGAATGAATGGGAAAACAGGCACATGATAAACTAATGAATAAACCTAAACACTTTTTCATTGAGGGGAAAAAAATCACCAATAAAAACAAACTACTGGGAAATTTTATTTAAGAAAAAAATGCAAGAAAGAAAAAATATAGAAAACAATAAATGACACAAGAGCAATAATCATTTATAGAATAAAATTTCAAAGTCATAGGGACTACTTTGCACAATTATTTGCAAATAAGTTTGAAAACCAAATGGTTGAAATGTATAGCTTCCTAGGAGAAAATAATATTTAAACATTTACCCCAGTAGAAATAAAAACTATAAACAACCAATTTCCACAAAAAAATACTGAAAAGTAATCAAATAATTGTCCCATAAAAAATTTTCCCAAGGCACATACTTTCCAATAATTCTATCAAATAACTAAAGACCAGATAGTTAAAATCCTACATATGTTGTTCCAGAAAATAGAAAGGCAAAAATGAGAATCCCAAATATTTTTACTAAGCTCATATAAAAATGATAAAGACAGCACACAACTGATAAAGATAGCACTCATCTTAAGAATAGTGATAAAAAAATCAATCTAAAATATTAGTATTTAGTCCACAATCTGTTAAAATATTAATGTATCATATAAGGAAATTTGCCCACATATTTTACATATATTAAAACATTTGACTAGGGGCTGGAGGAGCAAGCGTGAGTACGCAAGTTCAAACCCCAGCACCACATATGCAACAATGTCTCAGAACAACGAAAGTCACATGAAAAACTAAATAAAATTTGTTTTTCTCTTTCTCTCTCTCTCTCTCTCACTGTCCTTCTCTCTTTAAAAATAAAATATGACTATCTGCACATACTTGGAGAAAGTCTATGATAAATAATATTCTATAATTATTCACTGAAATAAACATTAATTATGTATATAGAATACTGGTTTAGGACTAAAAAAATGAACAAAACAGAAATAAAACAATTAGGTAATTATTTTGAAACCATTCAATTATTTAACAGGAAAACACTACAAGAAATTATACTATAGGTAGGAAATAAGGAAAATGTGTCATGTTCATTAGTAGTCTACATTCAATTAGGTTTATTAATCAAAGGAACAAGGTAAGAAAAAAACAATTGAAGGCATTAAAGGTTAGAAAAAAAGAATAAAATTCTGTTTATGCAATATATAATTGTCTACCTGGAAGTTCCAAGAGAAAAAATGATAAAGTAAAGTAAAACAAAGAAAATATAAGTTCGTCAGACACGTTATAAAATTAGCATCAAAAAATCAGTTATATGTAATATGTAATATAATGACTAAAAAAGATAAAATACTTAAGAATAAAGAAGAATAAATAAGACATTTGTAAAAATCTCCATAAGAAAAGTTTCAAAATATTTTGAAACACAAAAGTGGATGTGAAGAAGTGGAAGGACATCCCTGGTCTTAGATAATATAAATCAAAACCATAAATATGTCTTACTTTCTGACACTAGGTAAGTTGATCCTAAAGTTCACAGGGAAACTCAAGAATCCAAGAGATGCTAAATGTTCTCTGGAATAAAAAAGAGAAAAAAGAAAAAAAGAGAGAGAGAGTGTGTGTGTGAGGGAGGGAGGTAGGAAGGAAGGAAGGACGGGAAGGAAACTATTGGAGATTACCCTTGCTAAACAGGAAATCAGAACACTATAATACTGGTATAGATCTGGTTCAAGATTCAGAAACAGATTTAATAGCATATGGAAAAATAAAATAGGTAAAAAAAATACAGATAGTGACAGACAGAAATGAGGAACAGGGAGAGAAGGTAAATAACGTTCAGGTTTACATTTACAGGCAGAATCAATATAAATTCATGATTTACAAAGATATATTTTTCTAGCTATTTCCTGTTAGAGCCACGAATCACAGACCTTGGCTGAACGATAGGCAGAGTAAAGCATCAATCACCCACTTCACCTCAAAGAGCCCATGCTGTCATCCCCAGAACCAGTGGATAGGCTATATCATAAGGCAAGTAGGAAATAATGTTGGTAATCTGGGACTATCCTTTTGGGTATGGTATAATCATAAGGATCCTTAAAAGATGAAAGAAGCAGAATAGCAAGTTGTACCAAAGAATGGCAATCTGAGAAAGACCTAAGCAAAACTTTAAAATAGAAGCAGTCACAAACCAGAGGGAATGGGAAGCCTCTAGATGCCAGGAAAGGTGAGAAAACAAATTCTCCCTTAGCGCCTTCAGTGAGGAACGCTGGTGAAACTTTCCTATTAGTCTAGTGAAATGTATTTCAGATGCCTGTCCTCCAGACTATAAGAAAATTTTTTGTTTCTTAAATCACTGAATTAAAAATAATTTGTTACAGCAGCAATAGGAAGCTAATACCATATACCATTCTATACCAAAAGGTGCCACAGCTAACGGAAGGAATGACTGATTCCCAGGACTGGGACATGGATAGTTCCAGTTAAGTCAGAAGATTTTGTTGTTTTTAATCAAAGCAAGAAGTTTGTGAAAGAATGATGATGGCATGTCAGATGGACATAGGTCTGAGGGAGCTCCACCTGGCCAAATAGGAAACACTTGGTGCATCAAAAAGAACAATGAAGGCAATGATTTGTTAGAAAAGTATCAATGAGTTCATGAAAATGGTTAAAGAAACAATTAGCTAACAAATACAGATGTTAACAGTAGAATACTATTGTATTTGACAGTCTTGATGGTAAAACTGATTTAGGTCATCAGTGGCTCCTATGACAATCTGGTGAAAGTTTTAGGACAGGGAATATTCAAATGATCACCTCACATATTCCACAGATTGCTTATTAATCACCCAATAATCCATTCAAATTATTAATCCATCAAATGGATTAATCCACTGACAAGGTTACAGCTCTCGTAATTTAATCATTTCATCTCTGAACATTCCTACACCACCACATGAACTTTTCAGGGGACATCTCATATCCAAATGACAACTTCAAAATAACGACGACACGTCAAGAATGCACATGGCAATCTCTAAATTAATTGAGAAATTATAAAGCATTTATTAGTCCTAGGCTAATAGAAGGAAAAAATAGAATGATAAAAATATCCAATATGTCAAATCAAAAAAAGAGGAAAGAAAAATGGAATTTTTTTTTTAAGGAGACAATGAGAGAGAGAGAGAAAGAGAGAGAGAAGCAATTTTTATTTAGTTTTTCATGTGACTTTCATTCCTCAGACACTTCGTTGTTGTATGTGGTGCTGGGGTTTGAACTTGCATCCTCATGCATGCCAGGCAGGCACTGTAACCTCTGAGCCACTGCTCCAGCCCCAGAAAAATGGAATATTGAAGAACAAGACAAATAGAAAGTATTTAGCAAGATGACAATGTAAACTCATATCAAATACCTAATTGCAATAAGTATAAATTAAGAAAATGTTGCGATTTAGGTAAAGAATATCATATTGGATTCATGGGAAATGAATCTGTTTGCCAGAAAGGCATCTAAAACTCTGAGAATACAGAAAGATGGAAAGTAAAGAGATCATGTATGAAATCACTGCTGTTTCAATATTATTAATACTGATTTCAGTTGGGGGAATTAAACAAGTCATAGCCAATTCAAAAAATGGGATGGGTGGAAAGGACAGGAAGGGGAAAAACTGGAGACTGAATTAGAACAAGTTAAACTCCATGCTTTCATAATTATGCCACTGTATACTTTAAAAAAGAACCAATAAAAATAAAATAAAATGCATTTCTCAGAAAAACGAATACTGACAGTCAATGAAGTAAGAAGTAGTTAGAATGTATCAAATTAGACTAAAGTGAAGTAGGATGAAGTAAATAATAAATTTGAGCAGAAATTAATAATAGAAAACCAAAAAACACAGAATAAAGAGGCTCAACAAAGCATTGAAGTAACTAATAAAATGTCACTCTCTAACAAATGTTTGAAGGAAAATAAGGAGAAGCAAAAACCCAATATCAAAAAAAAAAGGGGAGGTGCTATAGCAGTGGCTTGGAGGTTACGGTGCTTGCCTGGCATGCGCGAGTACACGCGTTCAAACCCACGCACACAACTGTCAGAGCAACGAAAGCCATGTGGAAAACTGAATAAAAACTGATTCTCTCTCTCTCTCTGTCTGTCTTCTCTTTTAAAAAAATTTAAAAAAAGAAAAGAAAAAAGGGAGCAGGGGCATATTCTTACAAATTCTACAAACATTAAAAAGACAATAAGAGGAATATACGGGACTATCAAAACATTATGCTATATATATCAAAACATTATGTTATATATATCAAAATATTATGTTATATACCTGAAATACATAAAATTTTTGTTTTCCAATTATATTTTAGTAAATCAGAGGAAAGGGAGGCTAAGAAAAGCATACCATAACACAGGTCTTTAAAGGACTCTTATCCAAACCACAGTGATAGTGAAACATCAACTGCTGTAATTCACCATACAAAAAGGAAAAGGAAAAAATTATGCTCATTTCAACAGAGGAAAAAAAAGCATTTAACAGAAATAGCATCTATCTTGATTTTTTAAGTACACATAATCAAGGAGACTTCCTTAATTTAATAATTAAAAGTAATTTAGCAATTAATAATAATAATTAGATAATTAAAATAATTTAATTATTAAGATAACTAAATTTAAGGGTATCATACACAAAATCTACAGCACATCCATTTTGCTACATAATTAACCGCCCCAAAACTTAATAGTATAGAACAAAACCTGTTCCTTTGCTCAAGATTCTGTAGATCAACCGCATGGGTTTAGGTCATCATCTGCTGTCTTTTGCTTGATGAGGTGAGGTAGTCCAAGACCATCTCCTTCGCAGGCCGGGCAATCAGTGCTAACTGTAACAGCTGGAGAGGTAGCCATTCTCTTTCTCTGTATTGTATCTTGACCTTAAGGAGTCTACCAAACCTTCCTTTTTTCTTTCTTTTTCTTTTTTTAGAAACACAGCCTCACCTTAAACTCCTGATCCTCCTGCTTTAGCATCCCCAGTGCCTGGGATTACAGGCACATACAAGTGCACCCAGCTTAACCAGAGCTTCTTGATGCAGCAATCGAAACATTAACACAAGCAAGAACAGAGGGCATGTGGCTTATGGAGGCCTGGGCTGTGGCATTCACACATTATAGGTCATTTATGCCACATTCTCTTAATAAAGACAAGTCACAATGCCAGCTGTGATTCTGGAGTGTGGAAAAATAGATTCTCCCTTTGATGGAAGTAATAAAAAAGTAACACTGCAAACCAGCATGTGTGTAGCATCGACAGACACCTGTGACCGTATCTTGGAATGTGATGTATCATATCAATGGTGAAATGTTAGAGGCCTTGCTTTCCTTTGAGTTTAAGAATGAGACTAGGGTGCCCACTACCATTCTTTCACTTAATATTATACTGGAGATTCTAGCCAGTTCAGTAAAACCAGAAAGAATTTTTCTAAAAGATGTAAAGTTGCTAAAGAGAAAATGACTGCCATTATATACACAGGGCACATGTAAAATGACCTAAAGAATCTACAGATTAATTATTAGAAACAACATTTTAGGTAAATGAATAAAATGTAGGCATTTCCATGTGTCAGCAACAAATGACAAATTTCTAATAGCATTGCTTGTAGTAACTTCATTTTTAAATAATTTATAATAATATATAATAACATCAAAATGATCAGTTAAGAATACATTTAACAAAGAATTCACAAAATTTTAAGCAAAAAGTAAACACTACTAAAAATTTTCAGAAGTTAAAGAATATTGAAAAGACACCATATATCAGTAAAAAAAACTTTGTAATGCATGTATCTGATAAAGGACATGTATCCAAAATATGTAGAGTTCTTAAGTTCAACAATAAGAAAATAAACAACCTAATTTAGCATAGGCGAAAGATCTGTATAGACTTCTCACCAACAAAGATATGTAAAGTGGCGAATAAGCACATGAAAAGTATATTAACCTTATATGTCATCATGGAATTGCAAATTTAGACCAGTAAGATATCACCACACATTTATTAGAATAGTAGAAAATCCAGAAAGCAAAACCAATGTTGAACAGAATAGAACAACAGGAACTCTGGTGCATGGCAGGTGGAAATGCAAAATGGTGCAACCACTTTGAGACGCTGTTTATCTGTTTCTTCCAAAGTAGACCACAGATTACCCTATGATTCAGATATTCCTTGATGAATTGAAAATTCATGCTCATCTATAAACTTAGACACGAATGTTCTTTGCAGTTTTATTCATAATCACCAAAATCTGGAATCAAATAAATTGTATTTCAATAAGTGCACAGAAAAGCAAACTCTCTGACACCTGTGGAAAAGAATCTTATTTAGCAATTAACAAAGAACCATCATGCCATAAAAGGACTTGAAAAATCCTTAAATGCGTATTGCTTTGCAAAAGAACCCAGTCTGAAAAGGGTACTTCATGAGTCCAATTGTGTGACATCTGATAAAGAAAAATCTATAGAGATGGTAAGAATATCAGGGTTACCTGGGTGTAGGAAAAGAGGGGGATGAGAACAGGTGAAGCAGATGAGATGCTTAGGGCAGTAAACCTACTCTGTGCAATAATGAATGGTGGATACAAGACATTCCACATTTGTTAAAACACATAAAACTGTAAAAAAGAAAGAGTGAAGTTTAGTGATACTCTAGCCTTTAGTTAATAATAATGTACCAATAATGGTTCCTTAATTATAACAATCACAACACACTAATGCAAGTTGTTAATGGTAGGGTATATTGTGCAAGTGTATGTTGGGGGAGATAATATGGCCATTCTCTATTATCAGCTCTATTTTTCTGAAAATCTAAAACTGTTGCAAAAAGCAAAATCCCTTACTTTAAAAAGAATTATCAGAAGACAAATAAAAGTGAGTTATGTAGATACTTACAAATTAAGACTGAATTATAGATTCAGTGTAATACCAATCAAGTTGTTTTTGTTATGGAATAATCTGGAGATTTTAGGAGGGGTTGTTTTGTTTTATTCTGTCTTTGCTTCATTTGATTTGGTTTTGATGGTACTTCACAATCTGGTTCTAAAATTTGGGTCAAATGCTAAGGGCCAAAAATAGCTAAGATGGTATACAGGTATTCAGGTAGGAGGGTAAAGTAGATTTGCTCTACCATACATCAAGTCTTGTTTTAAATCTGTAGTAATTAGGAACGTGTGCAACTTCGATCAAAATAAATAGATCATCAGAATGAAACAGAGTTTAAAAACAGACATATATGTGTATACTTGATTGAAAAGGAAGCCCTGCAAAGTAATAGCAGACAAAGGTTCTTTTCAGTCAGTAGGGCTAAAAAATAAAATTAGAAATTTATGTGGAAAAAAATGAAATTTAATCCCTATTTTACACCATAACAAATACCAGTTCCAAGTGGATTATACAACTGCATGCCTAAAGTAAAACAATAAAGCGTCTAGAACAAGAGGGTTTAGCCTAATATCTACAGGCCCCCAAAGGGTTCACAGCTAGAATTCAGAAAGTTCATAAATTCCATGGGTAAAAACTCTATTTTTTATTAACATATGATGTGTTATTCCCTTTAATTATGAATATACAAGAAGCCACAGAAGTATCAGCAGGAACTGTCTAATGGATACCAAAAGCAATCACAAGTGTTTTCATAACACACTACAGATGATGCCAGTCTCTTTATCACTTGTACTCATCCCTTCTTCAAAATTATTCTGGTAGTTCAAATTCTCTGATATTACTAAGGTTTAAAATACATTATACCATGACCGAAAACATTTTCAGTCATGATTAATATTCAACAGAAATATTGATCCAAAGAGAAATGTACAAGAATGTTCATAGAAACATTATTTATAATGGTCTCAAACTGTAAACTTAATGATTCGTTAACAGTAGGTATAAAAAATGTAACATTCACACATTGGCATTCTGTACAGTAATGCAAAAGAACAAACAAAAACTACATGCAGTGACACTGATGAATTTCATAAACATAAGGTTGAGCAACAGAGCCACATTATTAATCTACTTACATAAAGTTCTAAATACATGCGAAAAGTAGCTGCAGAGCTTCGATGGGAAAGAAAAGCAGAGAAGCGATTGTCACAGTAGAAAAGATCCCTGTTACCTCTAGAGAAAAGAAGGGCAATTGGGCAGGTGCTCAGAGTAGTTTCCAGGGTGCAGGAAGGTTCTATTCTTTCCCTGGAGTGGTAAGTGTGTGACTGCACACTGTGGAATACACCACGGACCATTTTGTGCAAGTTAGACTGGGAAGGAAAACTTAGTCAACAGATAGTTACTGACTTATTTCATGATAAAAATGCCACATTAAAAAATTATATATGCTTTTAATAGGATAAAGTTCAAATAGTACAAAGGGGTATATGATGAAAACCACAGGTAACATTTCCTGTGTATGCTTCCAATAATTTTCCATGAACAGAGATAAAAATAGATGATAAATAGCAGATGACAGATGGATGGATGGATGGATGGATGGACAGACAGACAATGGATGGAATGAAGAAAGAAAGCAAGGGAGTGAGAGAGGAAATGAGGGAGGGAAGAGTGCAGGCAAGGTGGAATACAGGCAGGAAGGAGATAAGAAGAGTAAGAGAGAACTTCTGAAGGAGAAGCATGCTATACAAAAAGAAGTCTATTGTATTCATGTTGTTCTGCATCACACCTTTTTCATCAAATGAAGGTCTAGGAAGCTTTTCCATGTAAGCATGCATAAATATATCATGTACTTTTTAATGGCAATATTATAACTGTATGAGTGTGCCATAATTTTTTCAACCATACTGGTGGAGACTTAGATTGTCTTCTGTAATTTTCCAATGCAAATAATACTGCAATGAACATCTTTATGAGCTGCACAAATAACTAAAAATATATGTAGATAAGTTTCAGGGAGAGGCACCACTAGGCAATAGGGCATATTGATAGCTACTGATCTCAAAAAAAATGGATTAAATATCATCATCTCAATGGATGCAGAAAAGGCCTTTGATAAAATCCAGCACACTTTTACATTCAAAACTCTAGAGAAGATAGGGTTCAAAGGATCATTTCTGAACTATTTAAAGGCCATATATGCTAAACCCTCAGCTAGTATAATACTAAACAGATTTCCACTAAAATCGGGAACAAGACAAGGCTGTCTGCTCTCACCACTTTTATTTAATATTGTTCTTGAGATCTTAGCTGGAGCAATTAGGCAAGAGAAAGAAATCAAAGAGATAAAAATAGGAAGAGAGGAAGTCAAACTCTCTCTTTTTGCTGATGACATGATCCTGTATCTGGAAGATCCAAAAAACTCCATCAGTAAACTGCTTGAACTCATAAACAGATTTAGCAAAGTGGCAGGATACAAGATCAACACACATAAATCAATAGCTTTCCTATACACTAATAATAATAGAACTGATGAAGAAGTCAGGAAACCAGTCCCTTTCAAAATATCTTCGAAAAAAATAAAATACTTGGGAATTAACCTTACAAGGGAAATCAAAGATCTTTTCAACAAAAATTATCAGTCATTGAAGAATGAAATCCAAGATGACCTAAGGAGATGGAAAGATGTCCCATGCTTTTGATTAGGCAGAATTAATATAATAAACATGGCCATTCTACCGAAAGCTTTATACAGATTTAATGCTATCCCCGTAAAGATACCTATGTAATTCTTTACTGACATAGAAAAAGAAATTCTCAAATTCATTTGGAACAATAAGAAACCTAGAATTATTAAAACACTATTAAGCAAGAAAGATGAAACAGGTGGTTTTGCCATACCAAATTTAAAACTATACTACAGAGCTGTAGTAACAAAGACAGCATGGTACTGGTATCAAGATAGGAAAGAAAACCAATGGAATAGAATAGAAGACCCCGAAACAAACCCTCAAATCTTTAAACATCTGATTTTTTTGACAAAGGGGGACAAAATATTACATGGAGGAGAGACAGCCTCTTCAACAAATGGTGTTGGACAAACAGGACAGCCACTTCCAGAAAGTTGAAATTAGACCCATATCTTTCTCCTTGCACAAGAATCAAATCAAAATGGATCAAGGAGCTAGGAATTAAACCAGCTACACTGCAACTGATGGAAGACAAATTAGGTCCAACACTTCAGCATTTGGGAGTAGGCAAAGACTTTCTCAACATGTCTCCTAAAGTGAAGGAAGTAAAGTCAAAAATCAGAGAATGGGATGCCATAAAGCTAAAAAGCTTTTGTACTGCCAAAGAAACAATCAAAAGAGTCAAGAGGTTTCCTACAGAAATGGAGAGAATCATGGACTATGATTCCTCAGACAAGGGTCTCATATCCAGAATCTATAAAATCCTCAAAAATGTCAGCTACAAAAACACCAACAGCCCAATTGATAAATGGGCCAAAGAGCTAAATAGAGACTTCTCA